>CM014082.1:36493699-36721199 GCA_004119915.2 Collichthys lucidus | reverse complement strand
TGGGAAATCACAGAACTCTACCATGAACATTGTAACACTGTAACATTAGAAGCTGTGCCTTAATAAATATTTGAAATAATATAAACAACAGTACTTGTATTTGTACTTTTACTTTTACTTTCAGTACTTGAGTAGCAATTTTTTTTACATACTTCTACTTGCAATACTTAAGTACAAAACATTTTGAATACTTTAGTACTTTTACTTAAGTATGGTGTTTAAAGAACACCCTTTACTCCAGTGCTTTATACATCTTTGCTTAAAATATAGATGTATGTACTCTAGATAGATCTACAGTGATAGGTGTATAGAATTTTGTTGACCACATAATTTCATATATGTTTAGATGTCTTCGCTGTATATACGTATGATATCCAGAGACTTCTATTCAAACAAACCAAACCTGAGAGCCAAAGAAGCGGAGTGAAGTTGTTTTTTTCGGACACACTCAAATGACTCGACGCTTTAGAGAGACATCGGAAGAGTCGATAAAGTGTGTGTGTGTGTGTGTGTGTGTGTGTGTGTGTGTGTGTGTGTGTGTGTGTGTGTGTGTGTGTGTGTGTGTGTGTGTGTGTGTGCTGCGTTCAGGGACTTCCCCTTTGAATAACAAGACCCTGCAGGAGGCTAAAGTCACTGAGGCATATGGAGCAGCAGGTGGAGTGTGTGTGTGTGTGTGTGTGTGCGTGCGTGCGTGCATGTGTGTTTGTTTGCAGAGTTTTTTCCCGAGGTCATATAAACGGAGGGTCAATAACAGTTTTAGTTGGATGAAGTGTGTGTGTGTGTGTGTGTGTGTGTGTGTGTGTGTGTGTGTGTGTGTGTGTGTGTGTTGCAAACAACTGGACTTCTGCCATTTCCACACCTGGCTGCAGTCAGAGTTCTGGATCACTGCCTCACACACACACACACACACACTCTCACACACACACACACACAGTCACCTTCACGGTAAAGTTAACAGGCTTGAATCTTCATCCTCTGGCTGCTCGCTCACTCACTTTCCGTCCATCCTTTTATCATCCTCACTCGTTCCTCCGCTTCCCTTCGCCTGCCAGCGTTTCTTTAAACCTGAAGTTTTGCCATCTTCCTTTTTATGTTTTAAAAAAAAACCTTTAACCCTGAAATTCATAGAATCTGTTTTTATGTACTGCGGAGCGCTGCATCGTGTCCGCTGGAAAACACCCCGCAGATGAAAGAGTGTTTACTCAGAACTGCTGCAGACTTTTCTCCTGGAAATTCTTGGGTTGCTTTTTTTTTATCCTCTGCTGATTCATGACCAGCTGAGTCTGCTTTTTCTGTGTGGAGTTTAAATTCAATTTGAACCGATTGAAAAGTTTAAACCGGCGGCTAGAGTCTGTTGTCACAGGAAGCGTCCTCTAACTGAGAAGCATCCCCAAATATCAGACACTTCCTGTCGCCCGCTGATCTGGAAAGAGTCGTTCATGCTCTGACATCAGGCTGGATTCCTGTTTACAACTTACAAAGTCAAAGTGCCACAGCCTGGTTACTAACAGGAACCACATCATCCCTGTTCTTGCATCTTTTCCCTCAAACTCCACCAAGCCCGGCTCTGTAACGTCACATTCTCCACATGGCTTCATACCCAACCAGGAGCGTTTCTGACAGACTCAGGTTTGGTCATTTGAGCAATGAGCAAGAAGGTTATGTACTTAAATAGACCAAGGTCTGCACAGGCTGTTTTATTTTGAAAAGGAACCAAATTCTCTATGTAATCCCTCCATGGTCTCACCCCGACACGCATCTCACCTCCACCTGCATCACCAGACCCCTCAGATGCTCCCGCCATGGCATGTTGGCTGTACCCGGTATAGTCGAGGCTTTTCCAGTAGCGGCTTCTCGGTTCTGGATCAGCTTCTGACACCTTTAGCCAGGCTGAGCCTGTCGATGCTTTTAAGATGCACCTTAACTCCTAAACCCCACTGCACACATCTCTGCAGCGCTGCGTATGTAGAGAACAAATGGACGGATGAAATATAGGTGCATGTATGCTGGAAACAAACTAACACTAATACGGGTGATTAAAAAAAGAAGTCAGCTGTCACGTGCATGTCCTTAACGTGGATTTCAAACGTAGGTTTGAGTCCATGACGGCAGCCAGAATCATTGTTCTTTGCGTATATATATATTTATGTGTCATCTGCAAGTATGGTGCGATATGTTGTTGTTTTCCTGCTAGTGTGACCATTTTAAATACTGAACAGAAGAAGACCGAGAACGGAGCCTTGGAGAACTCCACGTGTCATTTTATATACACTCAAATGACAGATTGACACAAAGTCAAACTTTTATTTGTATAGCCCAAAGCCACGAAGTCCGTTTTCCTCTGAGGCTTTACAATCTGTACAGGGAGGGACACCCTCTGTCCTTAGACCCTCGGTTCGAGTGAGGAAAAACTTGCCCCTGCAGTCTAATCCTATGGCAGCATCACTAAGGGATGGCCTGAGCCAGCACTAACTATAAGCTCTATCAAAGAGGAAAGTCTTCAGTCTACTCTTAAAGGTGTTGTCCGTGTCTGCCTCCTGAACCCAGATTGGTAGTTTGTTCCACAGGAGAGGAGCCTGATAGCTGAAAGCTCTGGCTGCCAATCTACTTTTGGAAACTATAGGAACCACAAGGAACCACAAGGAACCCAGCGTTCTGAGAGCGCAGTGTTCTAGAGGGATAGTAAGGTACTATGAGCTCTTTTAGATATGATGGTGAAGAGATTTGTAAGTAAGGAGGATAATTTTTAATTCTATTCTAGATTTAACAGGGAGCCAATGCAAGGAAGCCAGAATGGGAGAGATGTGATCTCTGATCTTGGTTCCTGTCAGAACACGTGCAGCAGCATCTGAATTAACTGCAAAGTCCTCAGAGACTTATTGGAGCAGCCTGATAACAAAGAGTTACAATAGTCCAGCCTTGAAGTAACAAACGCGTGGACTAGTTTGAGAGACAATGTGTCTGATTTTTAGCGATGTTACATAAGTGGAAGAATGCAGTCCTCGAAATTTGTTTTATACGGACAAAATAGATCCTGTCCTTCAAACTAGATTCAAACGTTTACCCCTGACAATATGTTCTAATTAATAAAAGTAAAATGTTACCACTGACTGTGGATGTCATTGAAGAAGTGTGGGTGCTGTGGTGTGTTTAAATCCTGACTGGAAAACGTCTAGTCTCCATTTTCATGCATTTTTCTCATTTATCCTAAAATGCTATGAATGATTTTTCTCATCTTTTTTATTCTCATATTCTCAAAACATTAAAACAGTATAATAACTACAACAGGATCTCTTTTATCTTGTATTTGTTTCTCCTGGTGGTGCAGCAGTACAGCTCTGCAAGTAATGCAGAAAATTTTACTGTTGTGCAGTTTTTATTTCTTCACCTTAAATATGATTGGAAGTCACAGAAAGATTTCTTACTTTCCTTTTGATTATTTATGCATGGCGGGTTGACTGAATAACTGAGTGACTGACTGAATAACTGACTGACTGACTGACTGACTGAATAACTGAGTGACTGACTGAATAACTGACTGACTGAATAACTGACTGACTGACTGAATAACTGACTGACTGACTGAATAACTGACTGACTGAATAACTGACTGACTGACTGAATAACTGACTGACTGAATAACTGACTGACTGAATAACTGACTGACTGACTGACTGAATAACTGACTGACTGACTGACTGAATAACTGCCTGACTGACTGAATAACTGACTGACTGACTGAATAGCTGACTGACTGAATAACTGCCTGACTGACTGAATAACTGACTGACTGACTGAATAACTGACTGACTGAATAACTGACTGACTGAATAACTGCCTGACTGACTGAATAACTGACTGACTGACTGAATAACTGACTGACTGACTGAATAACTGACTGACTGAATAACTGACTGACTGACTGACTGACTAACTGACTGACTGACTGAGTAACTGACTGAATAACTGACTGACTGACTGAATAACTGACTGAATAACTGACTGACTGACTGAGTAACTGACTGAATAACTGACTGACTGACTGAATAACTGACTGACTGAATAACTGACTGACTGACTGAATAACTGACTGACTGAATAACTGACTGACTGACTGAGTAACTGACTGAATAACTGACTGAATAACTGACTGAATAACTGACTGAATAACTGACTGAATAACTGGCTGACTGACTGACTGACTGAATAACTGACTGACTGACTGAATAACTGACTGAATAACTGACTGAATAACTGACTGAATAACTGGCTGACTGACTGACTGACTGAATAACTGACTGACTGACTGAATAACTGACTGACTGAATAACTGCCTGACTGACTGACTGACTAACTGACTGACTGACTGAGTAACTGACTGAATAACTGACTGAATAACTGACTGAATAACTGACTGACTGACTGACTGACTGAATAACTGACTGACTGACTGAATAACTGACTGACTGACTGAGTAACTGACTGACTGACTGAGTAACTGACTGAATAACTGACTGAATAACTGACTGACTGAATAACTGACTGACTGACTGAATAGCTGACTGACTGAATAACTGCCTGACTGACTGAATAACTGACTGACTGACTGAATAACTGACTGACTGAATAACTGACTGACTGAATAACTGCCTGACTGACTGAATAACTGACTGACTGACTGAATAACTGCCTGACTGACTGAATAACTGACTGACTGAATAACTGACTGACTGACTGAATAACTGACTGACTGACTGAATAACTGACTGACTGACTGAGTAACTGACTGACTGACTGAGTAACTGACTGAATAACTGACTGACTGAATAACTGACTGACTGACTGAATAGCTGACTGACTGAATAACTGCCTGACTGACTGAATAACTGACTGACTGACTGAATAACTGACTGACTGAATAACTGACTGACTGACTGAATAACTGCCTGACTGACTGAATAACTGACTGACTGACTGAATAACTGACTGACTGACTGAATAACTGACTGAATAACTGACTGACTGACTGAGTAACTGACTGAATAACTGACTGAATAACTGACTGAATAACTGACTGACTGACTGAATAACTGACTGACTGACTGACTGAATAACTGACTGAATAACTGACTGACTGACTGAGTAACTGACTGAATAACTGACTGACTGACTGAATAACTGACTGAATAACTGACTGACTGACTGAGTAACTGACTGAATAACTGACTGACTGACTGAATAACTGACTGACTGACTGACTGACTGAATAACTGACTGAATAACTGACTGACTGACTGAGTAACTGACTGAGTAACTGACTGAATAACTGCCTGACTGACTGAATAACTGACTGACTGACTGACTGAATAACTGACTGACTGACTGAATAACTGACTGACTGAATAACTGCCTGACTGACTGAATAACTGACTGACTGAATAACTGACTGACTGAATAACTGACTGACTGACTGACTGAATAACTGACTGACTGACTGAATAACTGACTGACTGGCTGAGTAACTGACTGAATAACTGACTGACTGAATAACTGCCTGACTGACTGAGTAACTGACTGAATAACTGACTGACTGAATAACTGACTGAATAACTGACTGACTGAATAACTGACTGACTGACTGAATAACTGACTGACTGACTGAATAACTGACTGACTGAATAACTGACTGACTGACTGAATAACTGACTGACTGAATAACTGACTGACTGAATAACTGTCTGACTGACTGAATAACTGCCTGACTGACTGAATAACTGACTGACTGACTGACTGAATAACTGACTGACTGACTGAATAACTGACTGACTGACTGAGTAACTGACTGAATAACTGACTGACTGAATAACTGCCTGACTGACTGAATAACTGACTGACTGACTGAATAACTGACTGACTGACTGAGTAACTGACTGAATAACTGACTGACTGAATAACTGACTGACTGACTGAATAACTGACTGACTGACTGAATAACTGACTGAATAACTGACTGACTGAATAACTGACTGACTGACTGAATAACTGACTGACTGACTGAATAACTGACTGAATAACTGACTGAATAACTGACTGACTGACTGACTGACTGACTGACTGACTGAATAACTGACTGACTGACTGAATAACTGACTGACTGACTGACTCTGGGCTGACGGAGGACAGGAAATGTTGTAAAATGGTTCAACAGCTCACTCTAGTGGAGGCTACAAGGAAACACACCACCCACTGTCTAATCGACCGCACTCATACAGACGTTTAATGTTCTGGGAATTTTCCTGAAACTTTAAATTAAGTGAAAAATAAAAATTTCTGTTTTGTTTTGTCTTTTTTTTTTTCCAGATATCAACATGGCAGGAGAGCCGAGGCCGAACAGACCCAAAGGCCTGAAGCGATCAGCAGCTTCTCTCTACAGGTACAACGCTGCGTTTTATTGGATCCATCGTCTGTCAGTCACATTTCTAAATGAGATGTCTTCTGGGTGGTTTTAAAGAGCAGCAGGAGAATATGTGAACACAAAAACAAACACAGGTGCTCGCGTGGGACTGAGATCTAAACCGCTTTGATTGAAGAGAGCCGAGTCTGGATACCAACACCCTGAAGAGGGTGGAGGTTGAGACCTGTAGGTGTTTTATTGACGTCTGAGCCTTTTTTTATTTTTAACGTCCTCATCTGACCTCATCCAGGCTCACAGACTTGATTTTTCTTGGTGCAGAAGCAATTTAATCACGGTGGTAATCAGTTTCAGAGTGCTACTTGTATTGGAAAGGCATGGTGAGTCTCATTACCATAAACAGCTGCTAAACCTTAAAAAAAGAAATCTGAGACGTCGTGCCCTGTGATAGTTCCAGTACTTTTTGAGTAGCTGACAAATGTGATGTTAAGGTTGTTATTGTTCAAATGTTTAAGAGCATTACAAAGATTTCTCAGAATCATTTAAATATAAAAAGGAAGAAACAAGAAATCTGCTCGTGAGGTTCTTCTTTGTAAAAGCGGTGGACAAAATAAAACACAACAGATCGATTGTGACATATTTCATTATAGTACAGACCCAGAAACGTTCACTGAATATTTCAAAGCTGCATTAATCTCTTTAAGCATTAAAGTTGCACCAAAACCATAAAAACGTGGTTGACAGCCGTCACACGTCCCCGGTGAATCCATAACATGTTGCAGATTTGGAGCAGCTTCGTCATCCCTTCGGCATCGTGATGATAAATGTTCAAATTCATCGGAGCTCGATGTTCCACTTTTCCTCACCAGCTACTCTCGAGCATCGTCTGTGCTTGGCAGGTAGCGTACGGCGGGTTTATCAGAGCTTCATCCCGTGTCCATAGAGCTGACAACACAGCAACACTCAGTGTCCGGCCAATCTGCTCGCACAAGTGGGCTTTTCTGTCTCTGGCATTTGCACTCTGTGAGCTCAACACGGGAGAGCATCAAGTTTGCTCCATGACGGAGTTAAAGTAACTCATTTCTAGGAGTTCAGATTCACTTGTGTCACTGCTTTGAGGTTGAGGTGGATAATACACCTGTTTAAAAAGGTTAACTCACAAATAACAACACCCGGGTACAGGACACATGCAATCAAGCTGCAAAACTACCAGGGTGCCATGGATGGCCGACCAATGGCACATTTTGATTCCAATAGATCACCTCAGCTGGCAACTTCCTCCAAAGTTCTGGTTTATCAGCAGTCTTGTGAGTTTATCCAAGCATAAAATCTAGTTTGAGAAGTAAAATGACACTGTTACCTTCACCTAAGTGAAGACTGCTGGCCGTCAACACCAGGAGGAGTGTGGACTCACTCTCCTCAAACACTGAACGTTGAAATAAAGAATATCTCTGAGCTGGAAAATAAGATAATAATAATCTAGAAAATAAACTCCAAAAGTCATCTAACACTTTTAACTGGTTTAAGCTGGTTTTTCAGCTAATGACACATAAAGTTACAGGATGTAATAACAAAACTGACACATTACAGATGAAGTCATTGGGTTAAATTTCATAAATTTTGATATTAAAATATAGATTTAATGCTGGTTTCAGTGTTGGGTCTACATACTTTACAGCTACATAGTGCAATTTTTTATATTCTGGTTGAAAAACCTCTGACTTCTCTCTGTATCCAGGACTAAAAATTCATGCGTGCTAGCAGCGACTCTGAAACCCGTCAGCGAGCGTTAAACGCGCGGCTCTTCATTCTCGGCGTTCGGTTTCTGTTGCCGTGTTCTCTTTGGTCTTTTGTCATTTTTATTTCTCGCTCTCTGTCTCCTGGGGTGAGATGAAGTATGCTGTGGTTTCTCGGTTTCTTTGGGTCTCCCACAAAGTTTGTAACCATTGCCTTGCATTTTTTTCCAGTTCATATACGCAGCAATCAACAGCATGACAACCGCCAACAAGCTTTTGTTCCCACGTGTTGTTTTAAAGCGGTTTCATGCTTGTGTTACGTTTTCTTTTCTTTGTCTTTATGTTCTCTTGTGCTTTTCCCCCCCAGTGGCTACGAGTTTGACTACGATTACTACAGAGAAGACTTCTATGACAGGTAAGGACGGCATCCTTCTCTCTTTATACACTCCGCTGGTGTTGTGTAAAATGTTGGAGCTTCTGAACAAAACGACGATCACGACTGCCAACCAGTCAACCGATTATATTTACTGATTTAAACACGTCAAACAGTTTTACCAAGAAGAAGAAGACGACAACGAGGAGGAAAAAGCTCTGATCTGTTACCAAAAGATTCCTTATTTTGCAACTTAACGTCTGAACGTTACAATAACAAAACACAAACCTATTATTATTATTCATCTATTGTCAGAGAAAAAATTTACAACTTACAACAGTTGGGCTGCAGTCAGGGTTTGAACCCATGTACGTTTGGCTCTGGTGGTTTCAGCGATCAACAGGAGGTTAATCATGCTCATTAATTTATATCTAACAACTAATGAACTAACGACTAATTTAGTATAAAACCAGCAATGGCTTTAACTTTAATAAGAGGTGTTTCAGATCAGATGAGATGTTAGAGAGGAGAACTGTGAACTGTGCCATCCAAAGTCATTATAAATTACTGCTATAGATAGAAATAAATCTGTTTTGTAATGTTGCAAGACTGTTGTTAAGGTTTGGTTACGGTTAAAGAAAGATCATGGTTTGACTGTATATAAAGATGGAGAACATGACGGCACAGCCAAAGTGAAACCAAAACATCTTGTTCGCCTCCTAGTGGCTTCAGTATCCTCAAATATCAAATACAATTGTCCCAAAGACGGTTTCCATCATTTCAGGTAGTTCTCACAGAGCTGGACCTTGATACTGCTTCTCCAGCCCGGATCACTAGCGTGCAGGCTCTTGGTCTAAATTACGTAACAGGTGCAAAGATGGCAGCGTCTGTATCTGGGATATTTAGATTTAATTTTGTACAGCGGGAGGAAGTGAAGAAGCTTCATCAATTCTCATTTACAGTGTGGTTCAGAAGAATTCCTTTGCGGAAACACCAACCGCTTCAATCAACATCTCCAGTTGGGGAACTTTTAATAGAAACAACTAATGTTGTCACTCGTCATTCCCATCTCACTGGAAACTAGAGAGAGAAATCTGAAAAACTCAAACTTAGTGTGCAGAATTTATCAAAACAGCCTGTTCCCAAGTAGAAACCATCCAAAACACAGACGACTCGAACAGATAGAAAACACCAACGCTGGCAGCAGCTTAATGCTCCACCATTATCCTAACACCTGAGGTTGGGAAAAACTAGTGACATGTCATTTGTTTTTTATTTCACATTTCAAACTGTCCTCCTGGCTCAAAAACATGTTTTCTCCTGTATGCGACACAGTAAGCGATCACAGTTTATGAGGAGTCAGCTTTAGTCCTCTCAGTGTTACGTAGAACTAATGGAGTGAACCCAAATGCAACATACAGACACAGGAAACTTGGAGCCAGAGTTACAGAACTTTATTACAAAAACTGTGGCCAAGAAAGTCTAAAATCTGAGTGTGGGAGCTGGAGCGGCTGTCAGTCCATTAATATTGACCTCTACAGTCATGTCACAATGAAGTATCTATTATTATGTTTTCATGCACACAATGTAGGATAGGATGTCGGCTATGCAGCTCACTCTTGTCTGGCTCTGTAATCTCTATAAAGAGATATTTGTGGGGCGGTCAGTAGCGTAGTGGGTTAAGCAGCCGCCCCGTGTGTGGAGGCTGTAGTCCTCGCTGCAGCTGGCTCCGGTTCGAACCCCACATCGGCCATTCACTGCGTGTCACTCCCGCTCTCTCTGCTTCCTGTCTATCTTTAGCAGTCCTATCATTAAAGGCATAAAAGGCCAAAAAAAAAGAGATATTTGTACACAAATGTAGAATCTGGAAGGACCAATATTTTGGCACCAGCAGTGTTCAGGTTTCCACTTGTAGTTCGAAATGCTGACGAGTCACGTTTGATTGGGCTTTGGGGGAAGAGGCAGAACGCATTTAATTACCTTTAATCCATTTATATGCAGATATATGTAGCAGATTGGTTCTGAAATTGCTGCCGCTGTAACTTGGCAATTTCAAACTACAAGTTGATAGTTGTGATATGTGTATGAAGTAGTAATTTGGGGTGCAGTTTTACTTTTGGTTTCTATTAGGAAAAGTCAGATAGAGTTTTTTCTTTTCCAGTTTTTGGTCTTTTACATCGAGAGTACTTTTTTGTTATATTTATTTCTTTAGTTTCAGCTGCTTCCACTTGAGGTTTTCTCTTAGCTGGGTCGTAACAACCTGACATACGTGACTACACCGTCTTTCAGCATGAAAGCTGTTCTGTCCTTGATACATTTGATGATGACTTTCACCTGTGGCCTCATGTATAAGTGCTTCCATAGTAAAAAAAAAAGAAGAAAAGGCTACATCTATAGTCCTAGCATTAGGGCAAGGGTCCCTATTATGTATGTTTAAACCAATTTCAATAAGAACACAGGGCTTTGAAACTGAATCTTCGATTGGATGTGCACCAATGGGGGAACTGCTGCGGTGAAGAGGTTTCGTGTTTCACAAAAGACGCTGGTGGGAGAAAAACAACTCTCTTCAAGCCTCTTTTGACTCCTGTCAAAATGTATCAAGCTTCGCTCGTCTTGAAATAAAACAGCCTAATGCAGAGAAGAAGGGTAATCAAGGTTTCTCAACCCTCCCGGGAGAGGAGGAGCACTCAATTACCATTCCAGTTACTTTGACTAATACAGAGAGCTTATCTCATGGGTGCTGTTGAACACATGGCTCGTCCTTTGGATCTAACAAGGGGCTTTCCAGTCTTGGTGCACTTCGTTTAGCCGCTGTAATCCCTTTCTGTCACTGCTTGGACATCGGTCTCTGTGCTTTCACTAAAATGAGACATGGCCATTATTTTCAGCAGATGGTGCGGCGATGCTCAAACCAAACCACACCGCTTTGATTTTCCTCCAGGTTTTGCTCCTAAAGGTCAGCTTTGACCCCCGAATGTTGTGACCTTCACAACAAGCGTCCAGTGGCAGTTTGGCATTGACAAAAGGTTATGAGCTTCAATATCACTGCAGAGAAGAAAGTAGTAATGCTAATGTAACAGAGTTAGAAATGCACTTTATTACTTCATATTTTTAATTTGTATTTGTAAGATTTATTTATCACTGTATGATTATTTTGAGTATTTTTGAATTTGATCCCTGCCCTCACAGTCCCGTTATGTTCTGATGAGGGTAAGTTGTGTGGAAAATACAGCGGTAATTATTGTGTTATTTTCTGTGAAAACATAGTAATTTATGTTGAAATATTCAGTGAATATTATTCTCTGTTATATTATTTCTGTTACCAAGTTGTTTTGTGTTGCTTTGTACCGTTAATATAAGAGTTATGGATGCTTTTAGCTTTGCGTTTTTGGCGCGATTTGTTCGTGCAGTGTTCATTTTGCCACTCGGTGGCATTGTTTTCTTGTTTGTAGATATATATATATCGTTTTTCTATGAAATGTTTTTCTGTGAACATTTTAAATCTCTGCCCTGACAGTCCCGTTATGTTCTGATGAGGGAGCAGAGCTGTAGGAAGGAGGAGACAGAAGATTTATAATCTATGTTGATGTCTTCTGCAGAATAAATACACGAAAGCAGCATCTCGAGTCCTCTTCCTTCATGCCCGAACACACACCCGTTACACTAATTCATTAGGTTGTTATGTTTGTGCATGAGATATGGATCCTACCGGGACCTGATGAAGAATAGCAAGTTAGAAAATTAGATTTATATATTTTTTTGTAGCTTGTAGCAACTAAAATGTAGGACAGCAACGCTCCTCATACACTTGACCTTGCACAAACTTCTACACTTGATACACTTGACTCAATATGTGGTGATCTTGCTCATTCAGTTTGTTGATCTGGCCCATTGGTCGTCCCACTGTTCCTCCAACACAAAGCAGATTTTTTCATCAAGTCTTGGCAGGTTGACTTAAAGTTTTGTGTGGATATTCATATTCCCCACTGGGAAGTTTATTTATAATACCCGAAACCCACAGGATTGTACCAGAAGGCTTTATAATAGGAGATTTATTTACTTTCACCATTGATTTGGATAAAGACAAGTTGAGTTTAAGAGTTTAAGAGTTTAAGACCACAATACTGGCTCTGTGTCACACACCCCTTGGTGACCACTTGACATTCCATTTTCAGATCAGACCAAAGAATGTCCCGAGAATATATCCTAAATTTGTGAGCCTCTCTAACACTTACTGTATTCCCACCATCAGACAAAAATGTTCTACATGAAGTATAAAAGACATATAATGGGCAGATTTCTATAAAATTCAGTTGAAGCACTCGAATCCAGCCTTTATAATCATGTACCATCACTTCAAGATAACTTCAGAAACACCAACATGAATTTAATTTTGTCCCCTAAACCTCATCACAGATGTTCACAAAGATGTTTGTGAATATGTGGATTGGGATATCACTCATGCATGGATCTCTAAATCCCTATGTTAGACGCAGACTGTATTATTTACATTTGAAAGAAGCCTCAAACACAAGTCATAATTTGAAAGTAAATAACCACATAATCTAGTAACTGTCATGGACTGATGGTTCTCCCAGGGCCAAAGTGTCTGAAATGGATGCAGAAAAAACAAACCAAGAACACTCAGCAGTCTAAAACAATCCATATGTATTGCAGCAGTGATACATTTTTCATTGTTTCGGCTCCGTACTCTGGTCATTGATTTCCAATAAAACAGCCATTACAGTGCTGACTTTTAGCTTTTAGGGGTTTTTGAGGGTGTTCACATCCACATTATGTAAGTAGTGGCCCATTTTAAACATGCCCCCAGTTTTCAGTCACACAATAATCAAACATAAAAGGCAGCCAAGGTATGAACGGTCTTCTCGTGTCACGTGGCTGAAAGCAAAAGGCTCCTTAAACAAGCGAAGAACCAGACCGGGCGAGATCTGCTGCTATATCACAATTCTGGGAAGGTTTTACCTGGCTGCCACAAGTTCATCTGTAAGGTTGAATGTTGAGTGATAAGGCAAGTGTCCATCTGACTGTTGCGTTGTTTTATTGAGTTACCTTTTGTTTATGTGCTTGTTCTATCCATTCATTTTCTAACCATCCCAGTCCAGGTTATGGTGTTAGCAGGCTGAGCAAACTACCTCAGCTACTTGAGGATCCCCAGGCAGCCCTGGGCCAGATGGAATATATAATCCCTCCTCCTAGTTTGACATGCCGGGAATACTTCCACAGCGACACATCCTAATCAGAAATACCATAGCTTGCTCTTTTCAATGTGTAGCTGTGCTACTCTGGGCTCCATCTGAGGGTCAGCCCAGCCACCCTGCGACGAAAGCAAAATAGTACGAGATTCAACACAGCGATCTTCTCGCCACGAGCTGTCTTCCTTAATGTCTCACCGTCCAATTCTCCACATCCATTCCCACTCTAAACCAGAGGCAGAGGAATCCTGCTGAGCTCTTCTGGACAAACATCTGTCTTAACAGATGTTGAAACATGCTGACCAGCTGGGCCGCAGACCTTCAGTCATGATTTACACCCCGTCACTGTGATCTGGCAGCCTCACTCCCTCCCTCCCATTTTCAGCCTATAAGTGATATATGCATACACACGCATGCACATATACGTATACACACAGACACACACAGTTTATTTGCTGTGCTGCTGCTTCCTTGAAAGTGAGAGGTCAAGTTCGTTATGTCCTGCTGGCTTATTGTTCTGTGAACGGATGTTTCTTTGACTGTTTCAATGTTATTTTTATATTCCCTACATCGAAACCTGACCTACTATCATCTGACTAGAAATTAAGTTTATTCATCTCCTTAAGTATGAAGTCTGCGGATTATTTTCTTTATTTAGCAAAACATACAACTTATGGTAGAAATAAAAAATATCCAAAGTGCTAAAACACAGACTGCGGTGGACAATATCTCATAGAGCTCGCCAAGGGGAGTTCAGTGCTGTCAGAATAGTTTAAATAAATCACTATATTCCATAAAGGTCTACCAATATGTCCAAACCTAACACATTACTTAATCGTCACATCCCTCACAAAGTTTCACTTGTTGAACAAAGAAGTTGTGTTTTGTGGAATTTACCCTTCAGCTGTAAAAACTTAATAGTTTGAGCTTTAATAATTTTCTCTCTCTCGAACATAAGAACACATTGTCATCCTTTCTTTACCAGGATTCAAGTTTATTTTTATGTAGTTTATCCATTATATACAAATAAACTCCCAAACAACTGGGTGCCAGTGCACCACCAGGCCACCATTATCTCACCAATGCAGCCTTAGAAATATTATTTTTCCACTTATGTTTGGATCGGCCTTTGGTATTACAGTGAACCCTTGTTTATCGCGGGGGATACGTTCTAAAAATAACCCGCAATAAACGAAATCCGCGAAGTAAGTTTTACGATTATTCTACATGTTTTAAGGCCGTAAAACCCCTAACCACACACTTTATACACCCTTTTACACACATTTTGTACAGTATTCCCTTAGCCAATTAGGACGCAGAACACAATGCGCGTTCATACTGTACAGTACGCTGTAAAAAAAAAAAAAAAAGCATGCAAAATGACACTGAAAAAAATCCGCAAAACAGCGAGTCCGCGAAAAGTGAACCGCGATATAGCGAGGGATCACTGTAAGTCAATTAAACTACGACTTTCCAATCTGTAAAAAAAGTTGAAACACAGTAGGAAAAACAGCTAAACCGGCTGATTCCAGATTGATTAGTTCTTCTACCTGTTAATTAACCGCTGGGTTGGTGCATGTTGGCAGGTTAGTACCTCCACTCGTAAAAAGGACTACCCACTTCTGAATGCAATTAAACACATAATCTGTTACCAAGCTGTCATGCAATAAACACCTCACTTTGCAGGAGGCAAGGAGCTTTCCCAATAACTTAAAAACAACATTTCACCAATGGATTTCTTTTATCGCCCAAATATTCCTGTAAGCACCATTGAGAATTAAGGAACATCCCTCTCTCGTCAACCAACCACTCACAGGAGCTCCTTGCAAGATTTCTAACCAAGCAGTCAGAAAGTTAGTAGCCAAGGTCGAGTCGAAAAGAGCTCGAGAAAGTCCTGAAAGCAGCTGGTGTGGACATCACAGAGCAAACAATAGCTTCTTTCAAGTTTGCTACATTTGGAGAAGCCTGTAGATTATTAGGATAATCCAAATCATTGAACGAGAGGTGGGAAAGTCTTGAGAGGACTTGCCATCCACCAGGACAATAAAGATGAGATGTGGGTTTACAATCTAAATCATACCTGCAAAGGAGACTTGATTGTTTCTGAGGTGTTTGACTGTAAAACATTTGTGAATTAAGATTCACCAGCAGCTCCCCTGAACCTTCAATATTTAAACACTGAGCCAAACTCCTTCTATGTGAACAGTGTGGGGTTGGTTTCTCTGTACAGGAAACATCCTAAAGCATGAGATACATTTCAGTTAGCATGCTCAATTCTTCCTCTTGAATTCCATGTTATTGCACTTAACCGATGTCTGATCTAAATGTCATCTGAAAAGCTGCACTAGACATATCTTATACATACTTATTCCCCACCATTGTATACTGTATGTATATAGTATAATTATTGAACTGTGGTTTACCCCAGAAAATCGGGCTGACTTGTGTTGACACAATGGAAAATTAGGATTATACTTCTAATACCGTAGATATCCGGTCTGATGACACTAAAGTCCGATCATTGCAATCACTGCAGGAGAATCAAACATAGTGAACTAATGTTTTAAATCCAGTGCTGGATTCTTTTTCTTTACCATCCTCCTGACCGCCCTCGTCTCCCTCTCTCTTTTTTCAGGTTGTTTGAGTACCGTGGCCGTGTGTCTCCGGTCCCTCGGGTGGTGCCTGTGAAGCGCCCGCGGGTGGCGGTGCCTCTGGTACGACGGGTCAAATCTCTGCCGGTCAAGCTGCTGGCACGTAACGCCTCGGTCCTCCCCACAAGCAACGGAAACAAACAGAAACGTGAGTTCGAGGTTGTACTAAATATCAGCACACTGCGATTAACTATGACTATTGTCATTATATTAATATTGTTGGTGGAAGTCCGACTATATTAGTAAACCACCCTCCCCCTTTTCCCTCTCATTGATTTATCTCTTCTGATTCTGACTCCAAACCTCCTTTTTCATGAATTTTTCATGTCTGTCTTTTACATGTCAGTGGAAGGTTCAAGCATCAGGGCGACTGTTGTCACTTTCTTTTTTCATTTTGTTCATTAAACATTCATTTCACGTCATGTTCAGATTCTGGATCTGAAGACAGATGAGGACGTTCCGTCAGCTTCTTTCATATCTGACTCTGACCTGAACCTTTTCGATCCCTGCAGCTCAGAGTTTCGCTGAATTTCACATTTCGTGTGCAGACTGGACAAAGCCGCGTCACTGACCCGTGTCTTTCTGTGAACTCGTCAAACTTGCATTTTAAATTTTGAAAAGCAGTTTCAAAATATGCTGTAAAAACATAAAGCAAGATATTAAAACATGACTTAACTTTCACTGACCGTAACTCACCTTTGTATCTCCCAGGTCAAACTATGGTGCACGTACCACTGGTGATTTGCACATTTTTTTAAAAACTTCAATTGACAATTTAAAAAACGATGAGATGAGTGGAGGTAAAATCAACTTCCCCAAAACACTGCAATTGTGCACTACAGTGGTCCCTTGTTTATCGCGGGGGATACGTTCTAAAAATAACTCGCAATAAACGAAATCCGCGAAATAAGTTTTACAATTATTATGCATGTTTAAAGGCGGTAAAACCCCAAACCACACACTTTTATACACCTTTTTACACACATTTTGTACAGTACTCCCTTAAACAGGACGCAGAACACATGTGCGGTTCTCCCTTAGCCAATTTAGGACGCAGAACACAATGCGCGTTTATACTGTTACAGTACGCTGTAAAAAAAAAAGCAAAATTACACTGAAAAAAATCTGCGAAACAGCGAGTCCGCGAAAAGTGAACCACGATATAGCGAGGGACGACTATATTAATAAACACCAGGTTTTCTCACACCTGAACACCTGAATTCAAAGTGACTTTTTAAAGCAACTACAAAAATGTAAAATGAAGTTGCTATGTAAAAAAAATGTATTTTAACGTAATTTTCCATGAATTTACTGGGAACTAAGTTGCAGTAATAATACAGTAAAAATGATGAATTACACGTTATTACTGTGATTTTGGTACAGCACCATACAATAACGTTTTACAGTAATGTTGTGGTTGCCGCAAAATCTCAGTACATTGCTGGGATGTTACTGTAAGTTGTTGTGAACTTACAGGAATGATTATTACGTACTCATATTATTATTTTACATAAAAATACTGTATTTTCTGCAGTATTATTGTGTCTGGTTACTGTAGCAACACAATACAATAATTTGATTTTCATCTATATTACTGTGAAATAATTACAATATATTGGTGTGTATTTACTACAATAATTAGCCAGTAATTCACTGTAAAACTACGCTACTGTATTTCAACGTTGGTCATGATGGTGGTACTTGGAGAGCTTGATGTTTTCCGAAGTGACCCATATGATCATCGCTGCTAGCACTGGCCAGCAGCTCTTCTTTTGATATATAGGTTTGATTTTATGAGTAATAAAAAACTAAATGTCCCGAATTGTTAACTTTTGCATCATAACGTTAGAGTAGTACAACTCATCAGCTCCATATTTGCTCTCTTGGTGTTCCCTATGGGTATCATCATAGATCTACTCAGCCAAGTCTCGCATGTCATTTTTATAACTATGACAATTTATTGAAACCAGAACGGATCAACACTTGTCAAACAAACATTTAAAAACAAACATGCACTTCATTATGAGTTCGAATATGAATAACTCAACTTGTTGATTTAAGACAATGTAGTTTTACTTGGCAAAATGTTGTGTTATGTTATTCCATAAAACTTCATGAACATCAAGCAGCACACCAAAAATAAGAACATGCATTGCCAAAATAAAGTTTGGATTTTTGTATTCATTAAAATATGCAGTGCATTTGCAGATATTCATAAAAGATTTTTTTATTTTGTTTAATTCATGAAAAACGATGAAACTTAGAGCATAAATCAATAAATGATGTACATTTATTGATTTACATTGAAGAACGTATCCGAAATTATTCCCTAAAGGAACATCACCTTCTCTCTTGCTGCCTCCTCGACAGTGAGTGTTCAAGGACACCTCAGCAGTGGGATCTCTGGCAGACTGAAGGGCTCCTGTTCCCACAGTTTTCAAGTGTATTATATCCTCCTGCTGTCTGAATGAGCAGTGGCACCTCTGAGGACAGAGAGTGTGAGCTCGCATCACAATGATTGATGTTCTCGGTCTGCCCATGTTGGCGACAAATTAACATTTTAGAGGTAACTAGAAAACTCCTGCAGAAATTTTGAGAGGGACGAGTGGGCTGTTGCCGGGGGTCTTAGCATGTTAGCATGTATTTAATTCTTAGTGGCTGACGCACTAGCAATTAGCATTAGCATTCATTTTAGCATTGGCCGCTAATGTTAGCAGCAGTTATCAGGTCTGCTCTGCTGTCGCTGTCATTTTAGACACACAAGTTCAAATTAAGGGCCAATAACTGCTAAAATGGGCTTCTGCCTGCCGACCCTAATCAGCAGAGCAGTTATTGTATACATATATAGTCTTTTATTTTGAAGGGACTTTTATTTTGAAAATAGCCCCTCCCCTCTTTCCTCCTTCAGGCAGGCTTGAGGTTGCCAAGCAACCAGGACCAACTGCCGGCCCTAATCAGCAGAGCAGTTACTGCACCTGTTATAATGTCAGTTGGAAATGCTGACAGAGAGAGAGAGAAAATGCTGAGACCACCCCTCGAACAGGAAGGATTTCTGGACAAACCGTATTTCCAATCATTGAACCGGAATCACTGGGAGCATCCTGAGCCCTTCCTGAACGTCTACATAGTTATTTTGTGTTGATAAAGTGAAGAAATGTGACCTTTAGAGCGATTCAAAGAAACGTTACTTCTGCTTTCCTCCAGAAATGTTCCCGCCTTTTTAACATGGCAGTCTATGGGGCTGTGGATGGGTGTTGCTGGCGCATCTTTGTGTGTTACACCAAAACTATAAGGCTGACAGCTTTAGCAGACGAATGTGAGTGAGAAGACAAATTTTCCTACGTTTCTATGTATAAATCATGTCTGTAGTGGTACATTTGAGGCCACGGCAGTCGAATACGTTTTATTTTTTCACTGATTTTTCTCTCTGCTCCTCACTCTAGCTGATGATGTCATCCACTGTAGCTCAAACATTCCGCCACATACACACCCATTATAAACCCAGAAATCTGAGTAAAAACCTGCTCAACTTTAAGCCTTGATAGTTTAAAAACGGTAAAAGCTGTCGATGAGTGAAGTGAATCCCTGAAGAGAAGGCAAGAGTACCTACATTTTAAAGTTTAAATGAAGTCTCTCTCTGAAAGTATGCCAGAGCAGTTCATTGTTGATTTTTTTTTTTTTTTCGGGGTTTCACATTCATTCCTATGTGATTTTTTTTCGCAGTTTTGCGACACAAGTGCACAAGCAGTGACTTTTTGCCATTGTTGGTCCGGATACTGCTGTATATGTCACATGTACATGCACTTTAAAAGAGTTGAGGTGTGTACTTTGGACTTGTTTTTGTATTATTTATTAGTTTTGTATTGTTGCTTTTAATGTGGTATGCAGTATCCTGTGAGAGTGTGTGGGTGTGAATGTGGGTGTGTGTCTGCAAGTGCATGACCGTCCATCAATAGACAGATGCCTCTCAGCTGGTTTGGTTTGAACTCAGATGGTTTCCTGTATGGAGACATTTCTACTGGCATCAAGCTAATAGAGATGTGGAGACGAGGCAAGCGCATGAGAACGGTAGCGAGGAAGAAAGAAGAAAAAAAAAAAGAACTTGGTGACGGAGTAAAAAAATCTGGGGCGATGCTCAGACAGACAGACAGCAAAATAAATAAGGACAGATAAACTGATGAAAAGGAAGCTAGGAGGTAGAAATAAGGAAGGAGTAAGTGAATGTTTCGAAAAGGTGCAAATGGATGGATGAAATGAAAGAGAGGAGATGAAACAAGTGGAGAGAACGAGAGAATCTGGTAGTTATTGTGAGTTCATTGTAGTCCACCAGATGTGTTTCCTGGCTCCAGTTGTTCTCTGCTGCCACTAATGAACTCATCACTCCTCACACCACCACTGATAACAAGTCATTATCTGATATTATTATTAATGTTAAAACCATTTAAAACCTGTTTTATAGACTGTATTTGAAATCTAATCCGATGCAGCTTCTTCGAAATAATAAAGTTGTGAATTGTTTGAAAACAAAAACCAAAAGGCTGTCATGATTTTTGAACAAAATAACGCGTACAAAGAAATAACTGAGCTCCAGTTATGAAAAGGTGAATAAAGATGTCTAACCTTTGCAGTTAGTTCATCACTTCTCCCCACAGAGAGCTCCCAGAGGAGAACTCTGCTGCTGAGTTTCCACTTCTGCACAAGAAAAATGTAGTTGGCACATTTTCCTGAAACTGATCAGAAGATGAACTTTTTTTTTTTCCATGTTGGACGACTGCATGGAAAATTGTATTTTTGTGATTCAGCAGCTCCAGTTTCAGAGTTTAACACCACTGGTTTGTTTTGTTTTTATACTTTCGTTTTAATTTTCATTTTTAGACAAAACAAATACTCATCAAGAGGGCAACATATGACCACACCTTTCTGCTGTCACAACAAAAAATAACACATAATACCATTATACCGTTATAAGACCATACGCACATTCAACAACAAATCAAACAACCAACAAACAAAAAAACACACACACTGTTTTAAATATTAAACAACTGTATTCGAGTATTTGTTCTGATTGCATTTAACAAATGTTAAAAAACTCCTGTGGTACAAACACTCAGTTCGTCAGCTGACGAACTGAGCTAACAGCAGCTACAGCTGTCCATAGAGGCTACTGAGCCAGCTCTGGTTCTGGCAAGACACCTGACTCCCCACCTGGTGGTCCAAAAACGCCTCTGGTACAAACACTAACACTCCCCTGGTTGGCGTGCACTTGCAGTTCAGGCAACCCGGCTAACAGACTGAGCCGACATGAGCTAACAGCAGCTAACAAACTGAGCTAACATGAGCTAACAGCAGCTAACAGACTAAGCTAATATGAGCTAACAGCAGCTAAGAGACTGAGCTAACAAACTGAGCTAACATGAGCTAACAGACTGAGCTAACATGAGCTAACAAACTGAGCTAACATGAGCTAACAGACTGAGCTAACATGAGCTAACAAACTGAGCTAACATGAGCTAACAGCTGTTAACAAACTGAGCTAACATGAGCTAACAAACTGAGCTAACATGAGCTAACATGAACTAACAAACTGAGCTAACATGAGCTAACAGCAGCTAACAGACTGAGCTAACATGAGCTAACAGCAGCTAACAGACTGAGCTAACGTGAGCTAACAGCAGCTAACAGATTGAGCTAACATGAGCTAACAGCAGCTAACAAACTGAGCTAACATGAGCTAACAGCAGCTAACAAACTGAGCTAACATGAGCTAACAGCAGCTAACAGACTGAGTTAACATGAGCTAACAGCAGCTACAGCTGTCAGCAGTTTACTTCACTGTCCATCATAAACTCTGTAAATCACAGAGAGTTGAGGCGGAGCAGCCGGAGGACATCAGAGGGAAAACCAGAAAACATTTCCTCCATAAAATATGATCCAGTTTCACCAGAATCAGTGAAATAGTTGCTGCTGTGTGACTTAGTGCCGTCAACACAAAGTGTATGTAGAGTGAGAACAGACATTCATATGATTACAAGTCAGTGTTTAGCATCCACATGATTTCAAATCGTTTTTATGATAGAAGAGTTACACATGTCATGCTTGCAAATGGTTTTACAGCTCACAGTATCACGTTAGTGAGTCCGGAGAAACATTTGAACATCGCAGTGTCTCTAAACTCCTCAGAATCCAGAAATGTCCATCATGATAATGTGCCATCATGTTTGTAAGACTCCTAACTCGTAGATTGTGAAGGTCTGCAAAGTGCTACCCATGCTGACATGTCTCTCTTTCTCTTTCTTTCTCTCTCTCAGCTGTGAAAGGTACAGAGCTTCAGGCGATCAAGTCAGAGCTGACTCAGATTAAAGCCAACATCGAAGCTTTGCTGGGCAGACTGGAGCAGATCACAGAAGACACACACATCACCGCCACAGGTGACACACTCACACACACACACAAATGATTCAGTTATGATGGGAGTAATGAGAGCTCTCACTGGAAGTGTCTTTCTCAGGGTGTGTACGTGCTGCAGGAGGTTACATCTCCAGCTTCTGCTGTCCGCATGAAGCAGAGTTTTGTTGCAACAAAGAAACAGAAGCAAGATGATTATATAATGGGAGTATTATGAGTCATGAGATCCAAATCAATTTTATTTCTAGCAACAAATCAGAAGTAATCTCATGACTCTTTCCACATAAATCAGGTCTGGACCGTACTCTTTATAATTTAATTCACAGAGAACCAACAATTCCACCAGGACAGTCGACAGTCGCAAGGAAGAACTTCCTTTAAGAGGTAGAAACCTGAAGCAGAAGCTTGATATCAAAAGTGTTTTAGTGGATGTCAAGCAGGACCACAGTAGCAGGCACAACCACAATTCCCGATCTAGGCGTAGCCACTAACATGAGAGCCTACAAGACAAGAAACCATCATGGGAAGTCCCATAATAGTCTAGAGCATCATCACTAAGGGATGGTTCAGACCTCCTGAGCCAGCCCAAGCTATAAGCTCTTTCAAAAAGCAACGTCTTAGGGCGACTCTGTGGTTGGTTGTGAGCTGCTTTCAGAGGAGAGGAGCTCGATAGCTGAAAGCTCTAATCTACTTTTGGAGACCGTAGGAACCACAAGGAACCACAAGGAACCACAAGGAACCCTTTGCTCTGCAAGCACATTAGCACTGTGCATATGCGCACCTTAAGCCAATAAAATGAATGAATTTAAATATACCTTCTCTGTGTTTATTCTACATTAATTTGATCATTTTACTTAAATAAATATTCATTTATAAGCTTCAGGCACAGAGAAATGCAATTCATTTATTGATACATTAATCGTGATTAATCGCGATTAATTACAGAAATTTTTGTGATTAATTAGTTAATTTTTTTTAATGAATTGACAGCCGTAATATATATATATAAATAAACAAAGGTTTAAAAGTTAACTAAGATATTTTTGGACAGCTTGAAGAGTCACAGGTCGGATTCGAACCCCGGGCTGCTGCAGAGCGACTGAGCCTTTGAACACGGGGCGACACCCCTAGAAGTGAACTTTTAAAACAAATTCAAACCAGTTTTAATCTCAACAACTAAAAATCTTTTGAGTGGAAAAATGGCCAGATGATCATGCATACTAAATGATGAAGTGTACCAGCTAATTGCTGCAGAGATTCTTTGGGAACGTCGGCACGCTGGCTGCATCCCAGCGGTTTTCAGAGGCACTCTGTTGCTCTCGCATGCAAAGGAGCTGAAGGACGCTTAAATCTTGGCAGGTGCTTCAAGTTACATACTGGTGGAATATGAAATCCGTGAGAAGACTGTCCAAATCCCATCCTTTAAAAGTGTTTAAAGGGTTTGGAGACAATGATTCTCCTGAGGTCACTAAGGAGGCGGATCAGGATGATCAGCGTCAGGATTTGAAGTTCATCGACGTGAAATCCACCAGCTGTGTGAAACAAATGAAAGGTTTAAAACAACCTCTTCACTGATCCTTGTTAGAAACTCGCCAAGGCTCCGACCTCAGACAGAGGCACACTGATCTTCCTGGAATGATAATGAGATCAAGTTTTCAGATCAGCATCAGAACTGTGTCCAGAAGCCAATCTGTCTTGGTGTTTTAGTGAGTAACACACATGAAGTAAAAACATCCTTCATCTATTCATCATCTGAGCTTCTCCTCATCAGGGTCACTGTGGAGCTGGAGCTTATCCTAGCTGACTTAGTGTGACAGGCGGGGTCCATCCTGGACAAGGTGCCAGCTCATCACAGAGACAAACACACATAGAGACAAACACACATAGAGACAAACACACATAGAGACAAACACATAGAGACAAACACACATAGAGACAAACACACATAGAGACAAACACACATAGAGACAAACACATAGAGACAAACACATAGAGACAAACACACATAGAGACAAACACACATAGAGACAAACACATAGAGACAAACACACATAGAGACAAACACATAGAGACAAACACACATAGAGACAAACACACATAGAGACAAACACACATAGAGACAAACACACAGAGACAAACACACATAGAGACAAACACACATAGAGACAAACACACATAGAGACAAACACACATAGAGACAAACACATAGAGACAAACACACATAGAGACAAACACACATAGAGACAAACACATAGAGACAAACACATAGAGACAAACACACAGAGACAAACATCCATTCACACTTACAGAGTGTCTAAGAGTCTAAGATGTCTAAGAGTCACTGTTAGGTGCATGTGTTTGGATTGTGGGAGGAAGCCGCAGGAACCTGAAGAGAAAAAC
Organism: Collichthys lucidus; assembly: GCA_004119915.2. Taxonomy (NCBI): domain Eukaryota; kingdom Metazoa; phylum Chordata; class Actinopteri; family Sciaenidae; genus Collichthys; species Collichthys lucidus. The sequence continues at coordinate 36,696,006 of CM014082.1, read as the reverse complement.
ATAAGGAAAATAAAACTATATGATATAAATATATGCGCAGCACGTTTTTAAAATGTCTGCGTGTAGTTTTTGTAGCGTGATGTTTTGGATGGTCAGCACTGTCCTGTCGGAGGGAAGTGTTTCTGCACATCTGTATCCTGGAGGAGCTCCGGTCCTGAAGAGATGGAGGAAGAGGCTCTCATAGAAAGAGTTATTGAATATAGCAGGTCGCTCAATCAATCACAAAGGAGATGGTGATTGGTGCGTCGATGATATGAACACAGACCATCCTACTCTAATCAGGATTTGATTATTTATTCTTTATTCTTTTATTCTTTATTTATCAAAGGATAACCCCTTGAGATGTATCATCTCATTTCCTTGTTGCCAACAGAGATATTCAATGTTTACAAAGACGCAGACACCCATTCACCACAGTGCTCCACTAGCCCCCTCCCCCATACATATACATGGACAAAATAAGAATGATACAAAACACAACTTGCAGAAATACAAAAGCAAAACTAGGGCTATTTGTATGCACACATGCACACAGAGCACTTATGCATGCTCACCTATAAATAAAGGAGGTTATAGATTATTCCAGTCTGCCGGGGCTTTAAATTTAAATGCATGCCGACCAATTTCTTTGTTAATTCGTAGAGTAAGAAAGAAAAATTGAAGTAGTTGCACTTAAAAATAAGTAGTAACCAGTGAACAGGCCTCCTGCACTCGAGGGCCAGCCAGTTTAAAGACTGGAGTATTTGAACCAATCTGATCAAACCAGCTCTAATCTTACTGTATACTATCTAAAGATCATTTCTGTGTCCACGCCTCTTACCCATTGTCAGCCAGGATCGTCTCCAGCCCCCAAAGACCTTGATAAAAATAAACAGTCATGTTAAATGGATGAATGATGGAGTCTCACTTCCTTATCAGAAACTCTCTGGCAGCCATGTGTCGTCTTCAGATACCAGGAGAAATAATAGAATTGTCACATCAAGCGAAACGAGCAGGAAATGACATGAAATATATTTTATCTCAGTGATGTTACTTCCTGTCCTCTGAAGACACGCGTCGTGTTTTTTGATGTCTCAGTCATAAATGAAGAGGCCACGTCTTTATTCCCCTCAGACTGTAAATCAGGCCTGACTCGTGCCTGCTGATGCTGCCAGTGGAAACAAAGCTTGTGCAAGGAAAAGCCAAAAGAAAAACGGACTGTGGATTTTTTAAATTTTATTATTCTATTATCAATAAATTCAAGATTTATTTGTTTATTTCTTTTGGAAATGGAAATTATCTGCTCGGCTCCACATTCCTCCACTCGACTAAATCAAAATCTTTTATTTGTGCTATACAGCATCTGAAATTTGTAAATATTCTTTGACATTATTGCTCAATATATTTAGAAAATTTTAAGCTGAGGAGGCTTTAACAGAAGAAACAATGATGGACAACAAGTGTGAACAGTTTTTGTCAATACTGCTCCATTTTCCATTGATTCAGACTTTGACAAAGCGCCGCCATGAGACTCCAGATAAGATGAGAAACATTTCTGTGCAAATAGATTTCACAAAAATATAAATTATAACAAAGTAACAACATTTGTATTTTATGTTTTATGAAAAAAAAAATCAGCCATGAATAAAAAACAACAAACCACAAAACTAACAGCACATAACTCCACATGTAACGTGTCTGTGCGATGAAGTGTTTATCGAGCGTGCAGTGAGTCTCGTTTCCCAGGTGGCAGCAGAGAAAGATGAGCTGCAGATATCCGTCCTGAGCTTTTCTTCAGGTTTTCCTGAAGCACACAGTCAAAAAAATAAAACATTGGAATTACTTAACTGAGTTATGGCAACCGGGTGCAAGAAACTGGGTTAATTTAGACGTATTCAACAGAGTCATGGTGGATTTATTAAACAAAGTCATGTTGGATTTTCTTATATAAAGTCATATTCGATTTAGTGAACAAAGTTATGTTGAAATTAATAAACTAAATATAATTGCATTTAAGCTGTACCATCTTGTTCCATCAATTTTACTATCAATATTCAAATAAATGACACAAAATTGAATTCCTTAAACTTACTTTTATTTATAATTTTCATCATTTCAATCAGAAAACAATTTGGCAGCTTTCAGAATACCAGCACTAAAACAAAGAAAACTGTCAACTCTTGAAGTTGCATTTGGTCGCTTTAAGATTACTAAAATCTAGATGACGAAAACAGCCCTTGTTAAAAAAAAAAGTCAAATCAAAACGTTACCATGTTAAATGTCACCAACAAGGAAATTACAAACGGACTTGGTATGGCAGAGACGAGTAATACAGAAAAGCCAAAATCCATAAAACTACCCAATCGAACAAATCTACAAACAATGACTCACAAATCAGTAGCACATAAAGGAAGATTTTCATGGACTCGCACAGTGACACAGATGCAGCCGAGTGAAGACGAGTCCTTTTGAAGCAGGTGACGGTCATTGAGATTACCGTGCAGTACTTTAGTAGTACTTACAGTAGTTCAGTAGTACTTTACTACTGACCGTACAGTAAAGTCAGTAGATTACAGTCAAGTCATGAAAGTTGCTCAGGACCAATAAAATGTTTGTGTAGCACAGAAATGACACTGAACACGGCTTGATGAACACATCAATGAACACCAGGCCACGACCTGTAAGAATGTTTTTAACAAAGATAAATTTAAATATTTTCATTTTATCCTTGGACATGTTTAAATCGAGAGCTCTGATTTGTCTTTTTGTTAGTTTGTTTATGACTGAAGTTAAAAATCAGTGATTTATATTAGATTGAGGCTGATCTGGCAAAAATATCATCTAAAGAAAAGAACACACTTGATTCAAAAGTAATAAACTGGATATTTATTTCTTCTGGAACGTTCAGCATTTTTCTGGTTTATTGGAGGTATTTATGTGAGGAGAGGTTCATGTGCGGGATACGCCTGAGCAGCATTTCCCAAAAATATTTCAGTGTTTCCAAGTTTTTTGTTTTGGTTATTTGTTTATTTCAGTTTTACGTCAGCAGTTCCATGACGTGTGTGGCAGGACTCCTGTATTGAGACCACTCTGGAAATCAGGTCGTTTGTTATTCATGGTGGTTTGGGCCTATAGGTGTTTGTCTCTCTGTGATGAACTGGCAACTTGTCCAGGGTGTACTCGCCCTCTCACCAAGTTTTTAACACACATGAGAAATAAAAATCATATCAAACACAGGGTAATTATTCCTACATACCAAAGCAAAACTAAAGATCACAAAACAAAAAAGAGCATACCGTCATCAGTCTGACATCTGTTCATATCTCTCTTAAGTATATTTACGGTAAAAGCTGAGGATAGCAGCACACTCAGGAGCCCACAGGGACACAAACACATATTTCTCCCATCTGCTGTCAGCCTGTGATTCAGTGAAGAAGACTTCAGATTTCTGGACCTGCACAGTCTGCAGGGGGGTGTGGTCGTCCTGAGGCTCAGAGCTCTGAAAAGCAGCTTAGCACTCACTAAGTGGAATATTCTGACTCTGAATGTTTGACCATGGTGCAGAAACAAGAGCTTATTTATTGTGAAATATCACGAGGCTGAGGACAGACACAGTCAAACACAGTGTTAAGTAATTAAAAAACACACTTTCTTTAAATACAGTTTTTTAAAAAGTCGCATTGAATTACAAACATGTATAATCTTAATTATAAATAAGTGTTGTGTCTTTATTTTAGTCATAACAAAACTTTGACCCCTTAAAGTTGCTAATTTCTGAAATTTTGCAAGATTGGGCGAAGCAGAGATACAGCATCCTATAGCAAGGATGAAATCGCCTGTTAGTGCATAGTGTGTTATGATGTGAGCACACTATGGTCGAGGTTTGATCAGGTTTAGACACAAAAACAACTCGGTTAGGTTGAGGGAAAGGTCACTTAAATGTAAAGTACTTGGTGAAGGTTAGGGAAACATCTCGGTTTGGGTTTAAGTGACTGCTTTGGCATCTTCGTCATCATGATTACAATAATAACCAGATGGATTTGGTTAGTAGTTAAAAGAAAGCGATGTAGGGTTGTGTCAGGAAAGCAAACAGTGTTCTTAATGTTAAAAGTCAGGTGTTTTTATGACGTCACTTCAAAAGGACAGTCTTAAATATAGAGCCGAGTGTCATCTGCGTAGAAGTGGAAACAGAAGCCCATAAATATTTATTGTTTCTCTTATTTATTATATCATTATATACACACATACAACCAATCAATACCTTAATTAAATACATTTAAATTTAGCCTCATGCATCTATCCCAGTGAAAATAAATGCAGTTTCCAGCTGTGCAGTAAAAAGTCAGCGTACGTGTTTACAGCTGTAACTGTCAGGAAAAATGCTGACGAACTGTAAAAATATAAAAAACTTACAGAAAAGAGACGCAGAGCTGAAAAGCAAAGATATAAAAACGAGTATGAAAAAAGTGTGTGTGTGTGTGTGTGTGTGTGTGTGTGTGTGTGTGTGTGTGTGTGTGTGTGTGTGTGTGTGTGTGTGTGTGTGTGTGTGTGTGTGTGTGTGTGTGTGTGTGCAGCCTGATTCCAGGCCTCTGAATCGCTGCCGACACCTGATATTTTGCCAAACGACTCAGAGGTCTGGTGTTGCTCTCGAGCACAGGCGGTGCCAGAGATTGTTCCTCGCTCGCTCGGGTTGGAGGCTTAACCCATTTGTTTTAATGAGGTTGGCTGGACTCCCCTCATTGTTTGTGGGAACCGCAGACCTCACAGCTTAATGTGTGGAGATAATAATAGGTAAGCGGTAATTCCTTTCTTTGCTACAAATGTGAAAATTACCACAAGGCAGTCTTATTACAACAGAAAAGGGAATAATTCATGTTGTGTTTGCCACAAAATCATTCACATCTCAAGAATCCCAGTTTACCTAATATGAACAGACTACTATAAAACACCAATAACAGAATATATAACCAGGGTTCCCACGGGTGCTTGAATTCCTTGAAAATGCTTGAATTTCAATTCAGTGTTTTCAAGGTTGTGAAAATGCTTAAATTTTTTGTGAAGTGCTTAAAAATGCTTGAAATTTGTGTGACGTCTATCTCAATAAACCAAGAGAAAACAAAAATGTTTCCTAAGCGGCTACGCGCTTGATCCGATGCCTTTACATGCAGAACTCAGTTATCATACTCGCTTGGTGTTCTGCAGAGAAATAACAGTAGACTACTATCCACACCTGTTGGTCACTGTTATTGCGCTATGGTAGTTACACAATACACCGCTCACAAGCTGAGAATACAAGCCAATTCACAATTAGTTAAAAATCAAAACAGTCAATCTACCACCATATGAAATAATGCTAATTAGACCCATATTATTATGCCATACAGTGGCACCGCTGCGCTTCCCATGACCATCATGGCAAACACAACTAGTAGGCTACCTATTTAAAGGTGCTGGAAAAATGGAAAAACTGGTGCTTGAAAAGTGCTTGAATTTGTTCATGAAAAAAGTATGGGAACCCTGTATAACATAATGTATATAAATTCACCCTCAGTACAGTTGCCATGAACGGGGAAATTAGCTACAGAGACCAAAACTGTTTTTTGTACCAGGCTGTAAACATGTTTATTTCTGCTGTGAAACATGGGGACTTATGGAGACTGACTCACTTCTTCTGGAGCCAGCCTCAGGTGGACGTTAGAGGAACTGCAGTTTTTGGCACTTCATTTCCCAGCCGAGGAAGTTTCAGCTTGCCTTAAATTAAAAAATGAAATGACCCAAGCTTTAATCTCAACACTGTAGGTCATGCACATCACACCAGGCCTGAATCACCCGACTAATAATACTAACAGCACCGTCTGGAGGGAGGAGGCTGAGTTAAAGTATTCAGGAATAAAGCTGCCTTTTAAAAATTAATAAAGATCTTAATCAATACATCAAATCAGGAGACAGGAGAGGAAACAAGGAAGCTCCATGGATTAGAACTTCCATGTCATTTCATACAGTTTTCTAATATTCATGTGTTTGTCTCTGTGTGTTCGTGCAGAGCTGAGGAAGGCAGAGGAGTGTAAGAGCGAGGAGGCGTGGCAGGAAGACGAGGAGTCGAGCTCAGAGCTGGAGGACGAGGAGGAGCACAGACAGAACAGCGAAGCTGAGGAGGAGGAAGACGAGGAGGAGGAGGAGGAGGAAGAGGAGGAGGGAGAGCACACGCAGGACAACATCCACGACCATATGCCGGTACGTACACCTGTGAGGGGAAGAGAGAGCGCTCTGACGTGTGGAGCTCTCAATGAAAAATAAATAAAACTCCAGTCTGGCATGTTTTTTTTTATGGTTTGGCATCTTAACCAGACAGACAAACACGACCAATCACCAATCCTGGCATAGCTGCGATGCACGAGAACCTACAAGACAAGAGAGAAGAAAGACTCCAGAGAAGAAGATAAATTAGGAACATGAATCAATGGGACATGAATGTACAAGAACAGAAGAGCTCAGCAGTCGAGGCTTATCACAGCATAACTAAAGGCCAACTCACACCGGACGCGGCTCAGCAGCGTCTCTCCGCTGTTACGGCTGCCGCCGTTTCGCTCCAGCATATGTGTGTGCAGTGTTTCCCATTAGGTAAATTCTGGTGTGCGGGTGCCGGTCCCTGATTGGGCTGAACCTGAAGGAGGCGGGGACAACATCCTCGTCAGGTGCAGGACCAGTTTTTCTTTCTGGTTTTGGTTTTCTACTTAGATATTATAGGCTCTGGTTAGAGTTCTCTTTTGGTTATATTTGTTTGTTCGTTTAGCAGCACTTGCTCGCCCTAAGTTCCCTTTTGCCTCACCTCCTTTTGTTAAAACATTCAGAAAACTTTCATTTAATAAAATCCTTTTGTTTAATAACCTTAAAATCTGGTTTTATGTTACTTCCTTTTCATACCCCTTATCTGGTCGTAACATAAATGGGGGCTCATCCGGGATCAATTTAACTACCCGAGAAACAAAAGGTGAATATTATTTAAAAAATTTTCAGATTGTTTTGTGTTTGTGGCTGTGTTCGTAAAAATGACGACATTTTGTATGGAGGCGTTTGTGGCCAACCCGTCGCTCAGCGATATTGATAAATGTAGAAAGCATGATTTGGCACGAATAGCGCTCCACTTTGGTCTTCCTTATGAGAGGCAATTAGTTAAAGAAGAGCTGAAGGCTCTATTGGTCGGGAAATTGGTGGAGTTGGGTGTCCTGGTGGCAACCGAAACAGACGGACGTGCTGTGTCTGAGGAGGGCGCCCTCAGTGACGAGGGTGACCCGAAGCCTGAGGCTGAGCCTCAGGGTGCTGTGGCTGCTGGAGGAGCAGAGACAGGGGTAGGTGCGCGGCTTGAGACGCCGCACACCCTGCCTTGTTATGGTCCTCTCGCCCCGGATAGTTCAGGGTCTAGAGACGGTGCAAGAGCGAGAGTTCGCATTGCCCGTCTGCAGCTAGAGGCCCAGGAGAGACAGACACAACGGCAGTACCAGCTGGAGATAAGAAAGCTGGAAATCGAGGCTGACAAAGCCGTGAGGCTGCGTCAGCTGGAGCTGGAGACGCGCGCGCTGCGTGACTCTGTCGGTGCTAGTCCAGGTACGTCCCCTCCCTCCACCAGTTCACCTAGTCCATTCGATATTGGTAAGCATATTGCTTTAGTGCCTCAGTTTCGAGAGTCTGAAGTGGACAGCTATTTTGTTGTATTCGAGCGCATAGCCTCTGTGCTGCAGTGGCCGGTTGAGGTTTGGCCACTGCTGCTTCAATGTAAATTAAACGGCAAAGCACAAGAGGTTATGTCCGCGCTCTCGTTAGAGGAGAGCTTAGATTATGAAGTTGTAAAGACTACAATTTTGAGAGCGTACGAGTTGGTCCCGGAAGCCTACCGTCAGAGATTTAGAGAGCTCCAGAAATCCAGTGATCAATCATTCGTGGAGTTGGCTCGTGCAAAGAGTACATGGTTTGACAAATGGATTGCTTCCTGTAAAGCTGATGACTTCGCTTCATTAAGTGAGCTTATTATATTAGAAGAGTTCAAGAAATGTCTGCCAGAGCGCATCGTGGTTTATTTAAACGAACAGAAGGTAGTGTCGCTGTCGTCCGCTGCTATGATAGCAGATGAGTTCGTGTTAACCGGTGAAACGGTATACTCATCAGCCCCAGTAGAGTTGGCGCGCGCTACACCGCCCCGGCCGAATAAAGTATCGGAGAGACCAGGTCCCAAGAAACAGGGCCGTAACTGTTTCTATTGCCGTAAGCCGGGTCACATTATAGCTAACTGCTTGCGCTTAAAAGGAAAAGAACAGCGGCAGAGTCTTAGGAGTCAGCCACCGCCCGAAAAGGTGAGTGTGACTCAGCAGGTGGGAGATGATGTGGAGGTAGATTCAGCCACATCTCCAGGCGAGAGAGACGCAGAGTTGGTGCGTCCCGCCAGACTAAAAGTGCCTCCAATGGCAACTAGTGCCCGCTGGCTCGCCGAGCACTTGAGACTCGATTGTGTTATGTCAGCCTTTGTTATGCTTGTGTTCGGGGTGTTCAGTGTGATTAAGGTGCACAACGTCGGCCCAGCCATACAGGAAGGCCAGGCCGAATTGGGGTTTTGTTGGCACCTCCAGCCTTGGTTACCAGTGGTTGCTTCGTTCATATGTTTGTCCATGTTTGGAGTTCAGTGTGCCTGCAATTTAGATGACACCTGATTTATGCAAGGGTTCTACAGGTTTAGAAAACGTCGTCTTGTTTCCGGAGTGAAAAAAAAAGGGGAATGTGATTTTGTGTTTAACAAAAAAAAAGATATATTTTTTTGTCTTAAGGGGAGGGGTGTTACGGCTGCCGCCGTTTCGCTCCAGCATATGTGTGTGCAGTGTTTCCCATTAGGTAAATTCTGGTGTGCGGGTGCCGGTCCCTGATTGGGCTGAACCTGAAGGAGGCGGGGACAACATCCTCGTCAGGTGCAGGACCAGGATTGGTGCGGCGTCTTCCCCACGCCGCCAATGACAGCGCCCCGGCAGCAGCATCAGCGGGGATTTAAACTGCAGCCGCCCGTGCATCGTGGCGGCTTTCACTAGTGTTGTGTTCATTTGAGAGCTCGCCTCGTATGTATCTACTGATACTCGTTTGTTTCGTATGTATCGTATGATACTCGTTTGTTTAGTCTTCGTATGTATCTCAGGATACTCGTTTGTTTGTTTTGTACCTGGAGGTTTTGTGTTTTGTTTATTGGGACTGGGCAGGGTTTAGTTGGGTTTACTGATTGCATTAGAGAATCTTTCTGTTAGCCCCATTAGATTTAGAAGTGCTGTTTTGGATGTGGTTTTGTTATTCAAAGTTAAACATAGTTAGTGAGGTTTTTCTTTCTGGTTTTGGTTTTCTACTTAGATATTATAGGCTCTGGTTAGAGTTCTCTTTTGGTTATATTTGTTTGTTCGTTTAGCAGCACTTGCTCGCCCTAAGTTCCCTTTTGCCTCACCTCCTTTTGTTAAAACATTCTGAAAACTTTCATTTAATAAAATCCTTTTGTTTAATAACCTTAAAATCTGGTTTTATGTTACTTCCTTTTCATACCCCTTATCTGGTCGTAACACCGCGCCATGCCACAAGCTTTCCGTTTTATTTCTATTTTTCCCGCGAGCCGCGGCTGAACCTCGTAAATTTCAACAGAGCACTGCGCACCAGACAGGAAACCCGACACAGAATCAACGTAATAAACTTCCGCCCCCTTTCAAAATAAAACACAATACGCAGTTCATGTAGCTTTTTACAACCTCACATCAACGTTACGTCATGACCGGTGGCACCAGGTGATCAAAGATCGATCAAAGGGTCTCAACATGGGCGATGAGAGACTGATTGTTGAAGTGGAACAACACACAATCATTTATGACACAACAGATGCTTTTTATAATCTCCTCCACGTCGGAGAAGCAAAGTCAGCTGTTTGTTGTTGTTGTATTCTTTATGCACTGTTTGTCGCGGGGTCTCGCTTACGTCCAGGATTCTCGCGTGATCTTGTGATCTCGTGTGAATACGTCAGGCTCGCTCCGCTGCCGTAACGCGGCTGACACGCGTCCGGTGTGAGTTGACGCCGAGAAAAGGACGCAGCTAAACCGCGGCGCAGCCGTCACGCTGCCGTTCCACCTCCTGTGTGAGTCCTGTGTAAGGCATGGACCGAGACGTCCGCAGCAATCCACGTGATTTAAAAGGAAACATGGTTCATCAGACCAGGCCACCATCTTCCATTGCTCGGTGGTCCAGTTCTGATGCTCACATGACACCTTTATCGGTACCAGCATTAACTTTTTCAGTAGTTTGAGCTACAGCAGCTCGTTTGTTGGAGCAGCTCTCACGCTATTGCTAGTTCAACTCTCTTCCTTCCTTGGATCCTCTTGATGGTACTGACCACCGCAGACTGGAAACACCCCAACAAGAGCTGTTTGGTTCTTGTTCTCTTCTTCCATGAGGTCAAAATATTCACTTGTGGTGGAATTATATCTCATACAGCATAATGTTTTGGCTGATCGGCAGTTGTTTATAGCAAGAAAAAAAAGTTGTAATCCCGTACTTGATGGATTATTTGTGAGGTTACACACTTCATACCGTATTTGATGCTGTGCTGCGTTTGTTTCTCGTGGTATTCGATGTGCTCCTCCCGTCTAATTCCAGAGAACTTGTCTACAGATGGCAGATAAACTGACTTCACTCTGAAGACATTTGCCGTAAATAACACAGAAACAAAAATCCGTATGAAAATGTTCCAGATTCCAGCCTTTCCCTGTTTCACATAACCATAATCTGAGGCCAGTTTCACTAAATACTTGCAGAACATATTCATGTCTGTGTTGTGACGTCTTTTCTTTCTGTTGTTTTGTTCAGGAGAACAGTCGCCTATCTTCAGAGATGGACTCCCTTCACCCATGAGAGGTGAGTGTGTTTTTTTCTTTACCAAATTGTTGCATCGCGTACGTGAGGAGACATTTCACAGTTTATTTTCTCTTCAGTCGCACACCAACATAAAACCAGGAACGTAACATTCTGACTTTCAGCAGCTGTGAAAGCAGACGCAGCACGGTTAGGTTTATCATGTTTAAAGTTGAGTTTATTACCTGAAGCAGAAAGCTCTGCATCACTGAACCGCGATCTGTCTGAAGTCCTCTAGTGAAAATGTCCTCCTGGTAGATTTGTCTCGCGTTTTGTTAGCATCTCGCTCAGCTCGTACAGGGTGAAGCAGTGACGTTCAGTGACGTTCGGTGACGTTCAGTCCAGATTTATATCAAACAGGTTTGAAATTATCTCGTGTGATTGTGTGTGAAACGCTTTGAAGGGGCAAATCGGACATAAATCAACCTCGACTTCAAGTCTAAAGAAATGATCAGTCATATTCACTTTTTAAAAACTTGGATGAAGCGGTACAATAAACGGGAACCTTCATTTTAACCAGAGATGCACTGCAGAGAGCCAAAATCTCTACGTCATGAACGCCTTGATCACACTCACACTTGAAGTTTTCCAACTGAGCTGCTGCTGAACTACTGGAGCAGTTGGAGGTTAAGGAGCTTGGTGGTGATAAAGGAGAGGCCAGTTTGACTCTTTGACTTTCCCGATCCAGCAGCTATAGACTGTAGAAGTTTACTTTACTGTCCATAAGAAAGAAGAAGGAGCAGGAAAGTGGGAACACATTTCAGGGAGGTTTGTGCAAGGTTGGGACGTAAAAGTGGGGACATCAGCAAATTTGATCCAGTTTCAAATTACAGACCCTTTCCAAGAAATTAGAATATCATAGAAAAGTTGACTTATTTCCATAATTCTATTAAAAAGGATAAACTTTCATAGATTATAGATTCAGGGCCACAATTCAAACAATTTCAAATATTTATTTGTTTATTTTTACAAAATTTGGGCTTCCAGCTCAAAAAACCCACGAAAACAGGAATTCAAAAAATTTAAATTGTACTTATATAGCGCCTTTCTAGGCACCACTCAAAGCCCTTTACACTACATATCTCATTCACCCATTCACACACATTCATACACTGATGGCATTGGCTGCTCATCAGTTTTAGGAACTAACCATGGCACAGCCTTCGTGAGTAATTTGGGGTTCAGTATCTTATGGTTCAGTATCTTGGAGGACAAGGACACTTCGACATGCAGCCTGGAGGAACAGGGGATCGAACCGTTGATCTTCTTGGTTGGTGGACGACCCGCTCTGCCCTCGAGCCACAGCCGCACTGCATACGCAGCTGAACACACACACACACACACACACACACACACACACACACACACACACACACACACACACACACACACACACACACACACACACACACACACACACACACACACACACACACACACACGCCTCTGTGAATCTACAGAAAACATCCAAAGTTTAACCAGCTCAAAGTCAAAGATCTGGTTTGAATTGAGCTCTGATCCCTCTGACGTCACAAATTCATTCACTCTGTTTCTGTTCAAAGTCCTCTTAATAATCATTTCAGTCATAATATACAGATCAGTTGTTCTGATGAATGTTGGATGTTAGATTAGATTTTAGTTTCACTTTTAACATTTTAAATGTAAGTTTTTAATGTTTTCAAATGAAAACTCATCTTCTCTGTATAAGCAGTGCGGCAGCCTCAGCTTAAAGCTTTCTGGCAGAAAAAATAAAAAAAACATTTACAAGGAACACCTGAAACGCAGAAGTATATTTTTATAATCGCCCACCCAGCTTGTCTTTGATAATCTACGCCGACATCAGTCAAAGTGGTATTAGAGTATCTCTACAACTGATCGTCTGAGCTAAACAAAGAAGCAAATTGCTTTGGCGAGAAATGGGAACTGAAACAACTTGGCCTCTGCACGGCTGCACCGCATACCAAGTTCTTCCAGAAATGTGGATTTGAGTCCAGCTCGTGAACTCGATCACGCCACTCAAAGTTCAAGCAAACAAGCTGTTTTTATATTGCTCCCTGTGGAGAAACTTTTTCTTTTTCTCCTCTGAGGTTGAGGCTGTTCTGTCTAATCACTGCAGCCCTGCTGCTTTTATTGAACAGGACGTCAAAGCATTCATTAACTTAAAGACTGAGAAACTGTATGAATATCTTATTAAGGTTTTTGTTGCCAGAGAATTTAAAATAAACAGTTTCATTAAGTCTTTTTCTGGCATTAAATTTGATATTTTTATTTATGAAATTTTGAAGTAATATACGTTTATTAAATATCAAAGAGCAAAGTTAATATAAAGCATGTATGAAGTAAATAAGAAATAAAATGGTTACCAACAGTCTTTGCTTATCCCAGTAACAGGTTCTGGTAGATGGCAGACCTGCAATTTCAGATATGGAAAGCTGAAGTCAAATAGGGAACTTGTGTGTTTTGTTACATAAGACAATGTCCCTCTCAGTTGCCAGTATGTGGAGTGGTTCAGTGGTAAGTGGTAAGCCTTGGGCGAGTTGAGGAACTGCAGCTACTTCAGAAATATTTATTTTCACGGCAGGACTGAGAGGAATGAGCATTGTAGAAGTTTGGAGTGGAAGAAACCAGATTGGGATGGTGGAAGCTGAAGCTTTTTGTTTGCTGACAAAGTAATTGTTGTATTATTTTGTATAAATCAAAGGTTTCATTTTCTAATCTCATGTGTGGTGGTAGAGGAGCTGATGAATGTGGCGGCAGTAGCTCAGTCTGTAGGGGCTCGGCTTGAAAAACCAGAGGGTGGCCGGTTCAAGTCCAGCATGGACCTCAGGATGGAGCATGGACTTGTAACTGAAGGGGTGGCAGTTCACCTCCTGGATCAACTGTTGCCTTTTCTCTCCATCATCTCTGTGTGGTTGTATTTCGGTCCTAAATAAGTAAAAATTCAATCCTGTCACCCATAGATGTGAAGGTGAGAGTGTGGTGGCTCCATATTGGTTGTCTTGACTCCTGATTAATCAAAAAATTGGCAAAGACGTGGAGTTGATGGGGACTGAATGAAGCCTGGTTGCTAAAACCAGCTGCCTGTGGGGATTTATGGAGGTCGACTAATGTTGATGTTAATCATGTTGGTTTCCTGAAACCTCTACTAATAATCCCAGGGGGAAATTATTTTTTGTTACAATATTCCAGTATACGAACAAACAAAAACAACAATGGTGGTTTTAAAGGGAAAATAAAGAGTGACTGTGCTGCTCAGGTGATTTAAAGAGATTGAATCTGAAAAGCAGGAATGTCATGTCTGCTTCTCTTTCACATACCTGACGTACACACCCTGGGTCTGTGCTTCCTTCTCTGAATTTCTCTCATCTAAGTACTCGACCTTTAGATCCTGACCGGGCAGACTGTCTGCTTTTAATTCAAGGTCTTTCCAAGAAAAGGGGCCCACAGCACTTTATGCCTCTCCCTCACAGAGGTTATCTGTTGAGACCAAATACGATGTGAAAGATGTGAAGATCTGCCACGAGAGAACAACAGCAAGGACTGGACACGTACTTTCTTTTGTGTCTGTCAAGTGACATGAACTCTGAATCCCAGGTTTTCCACGTAGTCTACAATTTTTATATTGTCCAGCTTCTTCACTTTCTCCACACTCGCACATCAAAGCTTTTGTTTGGTTTCTCCCACACCCTGTTCAGATGTATCACGTCATATATTAAGCATCGAGTCTGTCATATTGTTCACACATGGGCTATCATGGCAACAGACACACACACACATATACACATCAGCTGTCAATGTAACAACTCTGTCTAAGATGATGGATAATAGTTTGGTAATCCATACTCAGGTGTCAGACAGCCCCTGAATTCACTTTCAACACTGATTCTCATCCACATCTAAGATTTACACCTAAATCCCACAAGAGCAAGTTTTCATTGGAGCGTGAGATGGACCAGTGGGTTTGTGCGATCAGCAGTGTTGCAGATGTTGTACCAGACCGCTGTGGGGAGGAGGCGTAGTCCATTTATGTTCGAACCCTCATCTATGCTCATGAGTTTTGGGTAATAACCAAAAGAATGAGATCGCAGACACAAGCAGCCAAAATGAGTTTCCTCCACGAGGTGGCTGGGCTTAGCTTTAGAGATGGAGAGGAGACATCTGGAGGGAGCTCAGAGAAGAGCCACTGCTCCTTCGTGCCGAAGCTGAGGTGATTTGAGCATCCGGTTATGTCTTTGGACGCCTTCTTTTTGGAGGTGACTAACTGGTAGGAGACCCCCGGGCAGACCCAGAGCTCAGTGGAGGGATTGTATAGTCCATCTGGCCTGGAAACACCTCAAGATCCTCCAGGAAGGGTCGGAATGAGTTGCTGGGGAGAGGAACACAGTGCAGATGGAGCTCATTGTGTCGACCTATCAGTCCCCTAACGAGTTATGAGCTGGAGTTGGGAGTTATGAGTGTAGGGAAGGTCTGGCTTGAGCTCGTGACATCTCTGATCGCATTTGTGCATGAAGAGGAGAGAGACTCCCTCATGAGGACACATCATTCACTCGCAGATGCCTTCTGTGCACTCATACAGGGTTCCCACACCTTTTTCATGAACAAATTCAAGCACTTTTCAAGCACCTTCAAGCACCAGTTTTTCCATTTTTCCAGCACCTTTAAATAGGTAGCCTACTAGTTGTGTTTGCCATGATGGTCATGGGAAGCGCAGCGGTGCCACTGTATGGCATAATAATATGGGTCTAATTAGCATTATTTCATATGGTGGTAGATTGACTGTTTTGATTTTTAACTAATTGTGAATTGGCTTGTATTCTCAGCTTGTGAGCGGTGTATTGTGTAACTACCATAGCGCAATAACAGTGACCAACAGGTGTGGATAGTAGTCTACTGTTATTTCTCTGCAGAACACCAAGCGAGTATGATAACTGAGTTCTGCATGTAAAGGCATCGGATCAAGCGCGTAGCCGCTTAGGAAACATTTTTGTTTTCTCTTGGTTTATTGAGATAGACATCACACAAATTTCAAGCATTTTCAAGCACTTCACAAAAAATTCAAGCATTTTCACAACCTTGAAAACACTGAATTGAAATTCAAGCATTTTCAAGCAATGACTCATATCATGTGCATGCACGATTTAACTTGGTCTCGTTAACTCACTTGGCAACATCCTTGTTTTTATAACGTGATTGTACGCTTGCATTCCCTAGCACCAGCACAAGAAGTCAAAATCTGGCAGATCACGCAAAGAAAGTCAAATATATGGACACATTTAGTTCAAACTCACAGCTTTAGCACTGTGTTCGGTTCTTTATTAACTTGTCTTCTGATTTGTTTCACTCTGTTCACAATAGTCTTTGGTTGCCTCAGCAGGAGTGGAGTCCTAACATCATACAAAGATCAGTGAAACATGTCAGACAGTAAACTCACAGAAAGGGAAAATAGAAAGACTCTGTGATTGAGTTCAGACTCGGTAACACAGCGTGGAATAAACTCTTGTGGAATGAAACCTGGAGGGCGTTTGAGCGGACGACAGCTGGAAGACGCAGTAACAGGATGTGAGATGCGACCCGACCTCCTTCTGTTTATGTGTTTGCGGTGCGGCGCTTAAATTGATGCATGCGGGCAGCTTTGATCATTAGATCTAATGAGACCTCTCTGTTTGTCCTGAGCATCTGCTTTACCAGTTTGGTGATGTTAGAGGAATAAACTGCACTCTGCATAGATGTCATAATAAAGAAATATGTCACCCGAATGCAGCAGGATGGATCTTTTATGTTCTTTGCGTAAAACCGGTTTTGCCAGTAGTCACTTCATTGAAAGTGCATTTTTAACGTCAACAATGTCCTGACATTTTAAATTGAACTATTTCCTGAAAGAAAAATGCATGTTTATAAAATTAATCAACCGTATTTAAGGGCAGCATTTCCTCTACAACATACCACCTGACCAACGTTTTCAACTCTCCCCCACTTACCGTGTTTGCACTAAAGTCCAGCTTGTGTTGTTTGCTTCGCACCACCTGGTGGGACTTTCTCTGTAGCCGTGCTGCGACTCCAAATGTTTCTTCAAATTTGACGTCGTGTTTTTGAAGCTGCATAACGCTTAGTCGCTAGCACAGTGTACATCATATTAAAAATGACAGCACAAACCAAAGTGACTCTGCAGGTCTCACCAGTCAAGGCTGTACCTGTCCTTTTCACATGAGTGGAAGTAAGTCAATCTGTTCGAAATTGATTCAAATATTTTAAAAGGAGCAGCTCTGATTTACGCCCCTGATGGTTCCAGACTTCGTCATGTCCAAGTGAACGACAGTAAATCTGAGACGGATTCTCTGAATATTTTAAAACATTTCAGCTTTTCCCCCCTCTGTCATTCTCTCCATCTCTTACTGTGTAAAAATATTGAATTAATATATCAACATTTTGGGAAATACGTTTATTTTTTTCTTCCAGAGAGAGTGATATTTCTTCTTATTGGATTTATTTATTGCAACTAGGGTTGGGTTGGTTTCCACTTTTGTCTGCCTGTTTGTTGGGTGACTGACACAATCTGGACGCTCCCATACAAAATGCATTAAAAAAAGATCCCCTGACTTCTCCTGTTCTGCTCTACACGAGGTTGACAGGTTGTGGTTGAGGTTGAAATTTGTTTCATGCTCCTGTCTGGATGGTATGTTACAACTGTGGTTGTCACAACTCGGCTCGCTGACTGTGACCAGTTTATGGTCTCGCCACTAGACCACTTGGACCAAATCTCCATGACATCAGGCTCCAGTCAGCCTCAGCTGTACTTGTTATCATGTTAACACTTGTAGACAAATTGAAAAACGCTGAACTGTCCATCAAGTCTTTGAAAGGTGACGTAGAGTTCACTGATAAAACCAGGGTCACTACCAGACCTCTTCAGGAGACAAGCAGCAGGTCCAGAGTCTGTCGACATGAACATGACCTCATATTCTTTCATATTCTTCTATATTGAAGTGAATATTAGGCTCAATTTCCACAAGCCACATGAAGTTTTTCAGACAAATCAGGAGAACATGAACTGTGCTGGAGACCCGTCACTGTCAGATATCTCTTCTCTCTGTTAGTACTGAATCTTCTGTTTCACATAAAGTTGATCTGGAACAACTGGACTAAAACTTAAATAAGATCTGAGCCATCTCTGGAACAAGACAATCTGTCAATCACAAACAAGGTTTGAACATCAGGGACGACGAGACCGCGCGTAAACTTTAATGTCATTGGCTGGGGTTGTAATGAAACAGCTTTTCTTTGCTTACAAGAAGTTTTTCCACCTAAACAATAAACATTGTATATTTGTGGCTCCAATTTATCTTCCTAAACATCCACTATGAACTTTCACTGTCGATATAATCGCACTTCATTCAAGAGTTTTTGGGGTTCTTGTGCCTACAAATCCATCTGTTACGACCATAATTCAGAACAGAAGTAACATAAAAACCAGATAAACCAAAGTATTTTACTAAATGAAAAGATCGTTTTAACAAAAGGAGGTGAGGCAAAAGGGAACTAAGAGCGAGCGACTGCTGCTAAACAACCAAATATAACAAAAAGAGAACTCTAACAGAGCCTATGATATCTAAGTAGAAAACCAAAACGAGAAAGAAAAAAATCACTAACTAAGCTACTATCTAATAACAAAAACAAATCAAAACCAGCACCTCTAAACTAACGGGTCTAACAGAAATCTTCTACGTGTACAGTAGGTCAGTAAATCAAACTAAACCTAGTCCCAGACGAAATCAAACACCAAACCTCCACAGTTACGAAATGCACACAAACGAGTATCATCAGATATAAACGAGGCGAGCTCACGAACACACAAACATTGAGTGAAGTTTATGTTTAAATGTCGTGACGCTGCGTTGCTGGGCTCTCTCATTGGCGGCGCAAACAGGATGATGCACCAATCCTGGCCCTGCACAGCTCACGAACGTGTTGTCCCCGCCTCCTCCAGCTGGGGCCAATCAGGGACCGGGAACCACACACCTGCATTTACCTAGGGACACACTACACACACACACACACACATGTGCACGGGGCGATCATCTGTTATTTATCTGTGATTGATTACTACAAAATTTGCGTTTCTGTTAATGATCTGTCATGTGTGTTTTTCAGGTGGTGTGGACTGTGGAGGAACGAGGCAGACGGAGAGGGAAGGAGAGTCAGAGAGAGAGAGAGAGCTATGGACGGACCAGAGAAGTGGATAACAGCACAGGAAGGCCATCAAACAGCAGGGAGCTGGGCACACACACTCACACACACACACACAAAACAGCAGAGAGACAAACTCGACACTTTTGTCAGAGCTACAGGAAGATACTAAAACAGCAGGGTACTGCCAGAACACATCATAAACTGATGAGTTACACACAGTAACACACACACCCAGAGGGAGGGAGAAGCACACAGCGATGGAGACAGACTCGACGCTGTGTTAGAGCCACCGGGAGACAGTAAAACAGCAGGCTGCCATCAAAACGCATCATAAACCCACATCTTTCATAGCCTCACTCACACACTCACAGAGGAGCTCTGCAGTCGATGACAGCCACGTTTGGAAAAGTCAGATCTCATCACGTCATCATCTGCTGCTTTACAGGACTTTAAAACATCACGCCGAGGCAGAGCTGGTTGTTCATCGTTGACCTTAGTTAGTGCAAATCCCAAAAGAAATGTGACAACGCACCGTAGGGCTTTTATTTTCCAGATCGCTAATCCTCGTCAGGGTCACAGAGGGCTGGAGCCGATCCCATTGGGTAAGAGGCGTGGTGGTACTACCCGGACAAGTCACAGAACTGACACATGAAGACAAACAACCACGCTCACATTCACACCTGCAGGAAATTTAGAGTCTCTAATTAACCTGCATATCTTTGGACTGTGGGAGGAAGTCGGAGAACCTGAAGAGAACCCACGCAGACACCGGAAGAACATGCAAACTCCACACAGCCGACTGCTGACCACTGCACAAACATGCATCATCAATATCAGCAGCACAATGTGGCAAATTGGGGCTGAATCACAGCAAATCTAAACAATTTTCAAAATAAAAGCCCCATGCAGACTCTACTACAGTTCGATTAATGTGATATAAGAACATTTATTTAAATTCAGCTGTTCTATCAAGAATAAAAAAAATTCCAGATATCAGACCAAGTACATGTATGATGATGATTTCAGGTAAACATGTAAACAAAGTAATGAAACGCAGACATCTTGTCTTTGACGACTTCCCACATGATGACAAACCTCAACCTTTTTGTTCTAATTAGCTCAGACTAATGAGTTTTTTTTTGGAAATTATTAGGAAACTATTCAGAAATGAAGAACATAAAAAGTGTTACCTCAGCGTTATGCGGCCCATCCTAAACATTTCTATATGTCTGCCAGCACAAAGCTGTTCCACTCAAAGTTAAAACAGATGTGATAGTATTAAATAATTACCCTGCTCTGATGCAGCGTATTAAAACAACAGTGTTTTGGAAATATGAATAATAATCATCACACACAAATGACTGTACAACCTCAGTATTAACCAGTTTTATCACTTCAGTCCTATAGTTTATATCGTCGGTCAGTTATTATGAATATTATGAAAATGTTGATAATAATTTGACATAACAAACTAGCGTCATAATTCTGGGAACTCAACATGGAGTCTGGGGTTATAAAAAGCTGAGAGAAATGTGGTTTTATCACTAATTACAGACACATGTTCATTATTTATGTTATCACTTGTTATTGTTTTTCAAATAATCACGGTATACATTTTGCTGTTCATAGTGAGTTATTCATAAATAACACATGGGCTTTTGTTACGCAAATCATCAGTGAAAAAAAACAAATTTTGAATTATGAGTTTTTACAATGCTGAGCCTCATCCAGTGAACTCACAAACATGTTGTTGGCATATTATTTAAATTGTTATTAACCCTCTTATCGATATGATATTGAATCTGCTCACTAGGGCTGGGTAACTTTGAACTTTGAAATGCCTCAATATTTGGCACCAGTTGTGGTTGCACAGGTGTAAAAATTGCCTGAAATCAAAAAAGGTGACCCAATTTTATCTTGTTCAATAGCACACCATACAATACAGTCGTCCCTCGCTATATCGCGGTTCATTTTCGCGGACTCGCTGTTTCGCGCATTTTTTTAGTGTAATTTTGCATGTTTTTTTTTACAGCGTAAAAAACTTACTTGTAAAACTCACTTCGCGGATTTCATTTATTGCAGGTTATTTTTAGAACGTATCCCCCGCGATAAACGAGGGACCACTGTATATGCAAAAAATGACATTGTTGCCAAGACTGTAAGTAAATAGAGTGAATTTACTCTGTGTTCAACTCTGCCTGACTTTACAGAGCCTCCTTCAAAATCTCCAATACTGTGTTCCCCCTCATTCCAGATTACTGAGGACGGTGCTACAATGATTTTAGCAGGTCTTGTTTAGCAAACCGAAAATTTCAGCCAACTTGTACATGACTGTTGCCAAATCAAAAGGTAAAAATGCATTAAGATTGACAGTAACAACCCATCGTTGATCGAGACTTGGTCTTTCTGGTGTCTGGCGTTCTTGATGAAGATTGTGAGATGTGGTTAAAGTCAAAGTTCTCTCCAAAGACTCTCCTTGTCGGTGAATTGCAGGTGATGAGCTCTGTTGTTTGTATCCTGGAAACTTCAGTTATCCGTTAAAGTCTAGAAGGAAAACATTGTCAGGTATTATTATTACATTGTGATTTGCACCACTCAGCTCTGCTGCTGTATCGATTCAAATATTGACTAAACCCTGATTTTCTTCTCCAGTCCTGGTTTTTATTTTCTGTCTATGTTAAAGCCCATCACTCACAGACAGAAGCTGTTTTTGGGGCCTTCAAGTGCATAACCTCATGTAACGGGTAAATACAGTGTGAGTAAAGGCAATATTGAGTTTTAAAGTCCTCGGTTGCCACTGTGTCAAAAAAAAAGGTCAAAGCAGAGAAACAGATGGGAGATCTGCTGCTGTTGTTGATGTGAATTTGTCCCTCAATCGATCTTCTCAATGCATTTATCTTCCTTCTGTCTTGACTCCGTCTTCCCGGTTCATCCTTCCCTCCTTCTTTTTCTCTTCTTAAGCTTCTGCAACATCTATTCATCTTTTTTATACCATTTCCTGTCTGTCCCCTTCTTCTCTCTCTCGTCTCTTTTTCCTTCCATATATCTCGTTTCTCCGTCCCATCTCCGTCTTTGTTCCAGTTATATCTTTCATATATTATTCGACCTGTCCTCTCGTTGTCTCTTTGCCCTCGTCTCCCTCTCAAACCTCTTCACTCCTGTTAAATTTATGGTCTTCTGTTTGACGGTTGATGTGCTCACTATGAACTAAATCAGACTTTATTTCCAGCTGTTCTGTCCTAAGCAAGAAGGAAATCAAGTGTATGAGAGTTCCTACGAACTTATCAGTCCCAGAAGTAGTTAGTAGGAGCCGGTGGATGGATGGATGCTGCACGTCCTGATTTGGGAGTGAAAACGAGTTACAGCCTGATAATAAAACCTGAGGTGGTCACTCACTGCTCTGTTCTTAGTTTAATTTGGTGTTATGAAGTTCTCCACTACAGTACATACAGGCCATATTGTACATTCTTGTATATACTTCTTATAATATCAAATCATCCGTCACAGCAGATTTATCGGTTTATGTAAAGGTGAGCTACGTCTTACAATACACGATGGTTTATAACGTTTGTCTTTGACTTTACTTTTCACTCCTAAATGAGGATTTTTTAAATCAATCCGAGCTCTTGTTTGAAAGAGGAAAATGCCGGCGTTCTCTCTCCAAACCTCCTCCTCCTCCTCCTCCTCTTCCTCTCTTTTCTTCTTCCCTTCCCTGTTGTTCCTGTCAGATTTCTACATGCTAATGTTGAATAGTCTTTGCTGTTATTTTTAATGACTTGTGCGTACCGTGTGATGAAGGTGACGATGCTGATTCCTCTGTCTGCACTGAGACGGTGCCAGAGACGTGTAAATAATCCAAATAAAAAAGTTGGAACTTGTGACCGTCGTCTGGGGCTTTCTGTGATCGCAGCGTTCGATATCTTGCGTGATTTAGAACATCTGTTTCCAGTTTTTATTTTGCACTTTTAAACTCTAGAAAACATCTCTACATCTTGTCTCACCTCTTTTATTTTTCCTCACGGCGACAGGAAAGCATTTTTACCTGACAGACCTGCGCAATTTACTGTATCATAGATGCAGTAAATAACAGAGTTAAACTGTTTCACAAAGACTAGTTATAATAAAATATGTATGTTTTCTTAAACTGTTGTGAAATATGTTTCATATTTAGAAATGCAGGAATGTGTTAACAGCATAGACAGTGTAAAACATGGATGTAGTCGCCTTGATATCACACACAAGCTTCTGAAAACCCGTCAGAAGCTCTTCTCCACTGGCCTCCAGCTAATCCAAAAATAGGAAAAGGTGATCTGAGCAAAGCCTGGTTGATGAAGCACCTGTGATGGCACCCACCTGTCAATCAAAGCGTCCACACTCTCTCACATAACTTTAAGCCTTAATATAAAGTGAACAGGTGAGTTGTATATAAATTCACCCTCAGTACAGTTGTCATGAACGGGGAAATTAGCTACAGAGACCAAAACTGTTTTTTGTACCAGGCTGTAAACATGTTTATTTCTGCTGTGAAACATGGGGACTTATGGAGACTGACTCACTTCTGGAGCCAGCCTCATGTGGACATTAGAGGAACTGCAGTCTCTATACAACCATGTCTGGTCTGGTTTGAACATCAGTTGGGTCTTTCTGTGTTTCTATGTGGGTTCTCTCCCACAGTCCGAAGACATGCATGTTAACTGGTGACTCTAAATTGGCACTAGGTGTGAATAGTGATGATAAACTGGTGACCCCGCCTCTCGCCCTAAGTCAGCTGGGATAGGCTCCAGCCCCTGCGTGACCCTGATGAGGATAATAGGTTATAGATAATGAATGGAAGGAAGTTCATAGATGCTACATTCACTAACAAGGACCACACCCGTGAGTGCTGAGGTTTCATAAGTCCTCACGGTCGCTGGTTGTGTGTGATTGTCTGGATGAAGACGTTCAATCATCCTCCCGCCTGTAACTCATCCACTAATCAAGGCCCTGCAGTACGTCAACCCCGACTCACCTATGTCACCGACGTGACAGAGCTCCTTGTTTGAATATTCCTTGTGCCTGACTTTTTTTGCTCTTCTGTAATTTAGCTTCAGTCCCTGGTTTGTTTTTTTGTCCATCTCATTGTTTGCGTCTCCAGATCAACACTCAACTTCAGCTAAACGTCTGAATAAACTCGTGTTTTGCTGTTTCCTACAGTCGTGCGTCAGAGTTCTGTTTTTGGGTTCGGAAGTTCATGAGACCGTCGCAGCAAAGATTGTAACGGGAGGCGAACTTGGCTCTGAATGAAACCTGATGAAGTGAGTTTAAAAAGTCCTCGTCGTCCAATCACAACACACTCTACAGTTATAAGTCTGCTTGATGAATTTGGTCCCCAGCATAATGTTTGACCTTCACTGAGCAGAATAATGTATGAGGTGAGTTTGACATGAACGTTTAACCTTCCAAAAAATACTTAAAGACTGGATCAGACTCTGTGTGATCAGTCATGACGGTGAAATTAAAATAATCTGCGCAGGTGTTGCTTCACGGCAGCAGCATTCCTGCTGGATAACATCGACTCTGAGAATAAAACCTGCCGCCTTTAGGTTTCTCTCTTTAGACTTCCCATACGTTTTTAAAAATCACTTTGAACCCATGACCTCTGCACCTGTGAACACTTTAGATTTTCATCTACACAATCTAAATTTCCCCTCCTGAGTTTTTCAGATGCTCCTCTCTTTGTTGACGTACTGTCGTAATCATAACACCCTTACACACTGTACCTGTTGACCAATGAGGCGTCGATTTGTTGATGTTTCAGGAAGTACTTCAAACCCGAGTCAGGATCCGAACCTGTAACTTCGACACCAGCTCATTCACTGAGCGTAACATTATTTTTCAAAATGTACTTGAACCTGGGAAACACACAGTTAAATTATGAATCCTAATTAAAGCCCTGGGGATTAAAACACACACTGCTCTCTCTGGGTTTCATTTCATCTCTGGCCGCGAGGCTCTTCATTCACCAAACATCCAACACAGAGAATCCACCGGTTCAACGACTTCCACGGAAGTTTGGGATCGGAGAGAATCAAACCCACGTGAAAGGTCGGTGAAGCTGTTGCTCTTCTCACAGTTTAAGTGTTCAGTTTACTTTAAAACAACAGATTTTCTCACTTATCTCTAATGTGATTTACTCACGCAGGAAGTTTTGGTTCTCTCCTGAAACTGGATTGGGGATATTTATGGTGTCAGATCTTGGTCAAGGTCAAATAAGACCTCACAAATTTCTAGGAACTTAAAAATATAGTATCTTCCATGAACTCAACTTGTTGTATAACTCCTAAACACTGATTTATACCTCTAAATACCTACAGACATAGGTTTGTAGATCTGGGTATGGATGGCAGGGACATGTTTTGATCTCAAACGGTCTGCTATCATGTGAAAAGGAAGGATATGGGGGACACATGATGGTCCAGCATTGTTGGCTAATAGCAGCATGGGTAGCAGGTTTAGCAGCAACACATCTCGGCTCCTCCTGGAGGATCCTGAGGCCTTCCCAGTCCCTTCAGCATAATTTGGGTTTGTCCTAGGCAGCGCCGGTCCTGGCCACATTTGCGCCCTGGGCGAGGCGAACTTTTTCTCGTGCACCCTCACGTCCCCCCGTGCGCCCTAGATGCGCCGTGCGCCCTAAATGCGCCGTACGCCCTAGATTGCCCCCCCCCCTCCGCCTTGTCAACCCCCCGCTCCCGGGGGCGCCCGCTTCGTTAACTTGATGAAAATATAGGAAATTGGCGAGTTTTTTTTCCCCATAGCTAAGACCGGCCCTGGTCCTAGGATCTCCAGTCAGTTGGACGTTCCTCCAAAGAAAGACGCCCAGGACGCATCCTAACCCGACTGTCTGAATCACCTCAACTGAATCGACTTTCAACGCAAAGGAACAGACGCTCTACTCCGAGCTCCTTCCAGATGTCCGAGCACCCTTTGATTAAGGCGGATGTACTCTCATTCTTTTGGTCACTACCCAAAGCGCATGACCATAGATGAGGGTTGTCATAGAGGGTCGACCACATTAGGTCATTTCAGACCAGCTAGACTGAAGTGGGAGTGTGTTACGAAGCCCTCCAAACCAAATCTGCATTCCTCAGGCGTAGCACTTCTTTTGTGCCTGGAATGGCGGAATCACCTGTGTGGTTATTTCCAAAGGAAGTCGCTTCAACTCAAAGGAACGTGTAATGGATTATTTTGAGACGAACATTGTGTACTTGAGAAAGCGGTACACATGTTGACTCCATAAACAAATTAAGGTTGTTATAATTGTTTAACTTGATCGTCTGTTATGTTCAGTTTCAGGGACCGTGGAAAAATCCAACCTAACCGAATTAAGAATTTCAAAACAAAAATGTTGAACACAAAAATCGAAACGCCAAAGAAATATGGGAGTGAATTTTCTTTTTATTCCTTTCACAAGCTCACCGTGCCATATCATTGCTCAAACACCTACATCTTTGTCAACACCGTGTATAATGTTATCTTTCAGACAAATGTTTAAATTTATTTGCAATGTCCTTTCCAAAATATTCTGGGAAACAGGCCATTAAGACCACAGAGAAAAGAGGATTTTCCGCCCTGGGACGCAGGAGGGAGTGTTGACTGGGAGATGAGCTGGTGCTGTAAAAGAACCAGAGCAATGTGTAAGCTCAGCAGCCTCAACATAATGACAGAGGAGGAAAGACGGAAGAAGACGCTGATGGAGAAGACAGAAAAGAAGATAGTGAGCGAGCAAGAAGCTGAAAAAGCTGTGAAATAACCTTCAAGCACCAGTTTTTCCATTTTTCCAGCACCTTTAAATAGGTAGCCTACTAGTTGTGTTTGCCATGATGGTCATGGGAAGCGCAGCGGTGCCACTGTATGGCATAATAATATGGGTCTAATTAGCATTATTTCATATGGTGGTAGATTGACTGTTTTGATTTTTAACTAATTGTGAATTGGCTTGTATTCTCAGCTTGTGAGCGGTGTATTGTGTAACTACCATAGCGCAATAACAGTGACCAACAGGTGTGGATAGTAGTCTACTGTTATTTCTCTGCAGAACACCAAGCGAGTATGATAACTGAGTTCTGCATGTAAAGGCATCGGATCAAGCGCGTAGCCGCTTAGTAAACATTTTTGTTTCCTCTTGGTTTATTAAGAAATTTCAAGCATTTTCAAGCACTTCACAAAAAATTCAAGCATTTTCACAACCTTGAAAACACTAAATTGAAATTCAAGCATTTTCAAGGAATTCAAGCACCCGTGGGAACCCTGAATAAAAGACAGACGCCGCTGACTGCTATGTCTTGTTTTGTCCTGTCTCTCGCTCTGTGCTGTGTTTGCTTGTATTAGTTGTGGTTTTCCTCTCTCACTCCTTCTGCAGTGCACACCTGCCCATTATCTGTAATCAGCACACCTGCCTGCTATCAAGGCATCACTCACCTAGAAGAGCAGCCGGTCCCTGCCAGGATCACGGCACCATTCATGGGTTGTTAACTTGCCAGTCTATGCTTTGTTTTCCGGTTTTTCCAGTTAGTTTTACACCTGTTCAGGAATACCTACCTGTCAGCCACAGCTCTGAACTTCTCCTAAACCACATCCACCTCACTTCAGCTCCTTCATGAACAGACTTCTTACCTGCATTTAGCTTCAGCGTTAACACGTGACATCTGTAAATGGAGTTAGAGATACGACTGTGCATATCAGTCGTCCCACCAAAGTTCAAACCAGACCTTTGCCGTCGATTGCGAGCACCTCGGGGGTTGTATTTTATATGGTGCTTCGTATATGTGATGACGTTACCGCTGTGTTTTCCTTTTTTGCCACAGTAATGCTTTTGAACTCGAGAACATCTGTTGCCCTCTCAGCCTCTGTAACTGTTTGCACCTGCTGGTCTTCACAGCGAGTGACTCGGTCCACCTTCCATGACAGCTTGCATCAGATAACCTAAATATGACAAAGATGTCACAGTCATGGTCTGACTACTGCAAGCTGCGTCGTATATTTAGTTCAAAACCGGTACAAATTCATACTTTCACGCAGCGGAGGCAACTTTGTACGCTGGATCAAAAGGGATATATCTGATCTCGTGAGGACCTGAAACGTCACGGTACATCTTGAAATAATGTACTTTGGGAGCAACAATTAGCTCCTCGTGCACCTCTTTCTGCAAAGCATGCAGTTTTAACTTCTTTTAATTCACGGGTAAGATTTGATCTGTTGAATCCGGCAGAATGCATTTGGAAATTATCCACGTTAAACTTGTCTGTCACGGTAGATATGAAAGAATTTAGCAGCCAAAGGATTAGCATCTGTCCAAAAACCTTTTACTGTTCACTTCGTATACTCAAGTCGACTCAGTCGTACCAAACAGACATCGTAGTCCTTATAAACCAGGGGTCTGCAAATAAATTTGGACCCGGCCAATTTTTTTTCTGACAATTTAATCGCGGGCCATTACCATGCTTTGCAGAGGGGGGTTAACGTTATTTAAATTTAGAAATGCATTTAATTTAATTTAAAACATTAATTTGCTTCTATATGTGTTATTACGCCCACTGCGTCTGTCATGAAACAGGCAACCTGCAGTAACTGATGTATACAGCAGCGCAGATCTGCCGCTGATGTGCATTCACATTTTTTAAGCTATTTGATATTTGTTTTTTATTCATTTAATGAAACTCATTTGTTCACGTTGTCTGTTACAAGAGGGACACAGGACACTTTTATTTTCCACAGGTTACAGTTAATTAGCGTTCCAACCTGTGCGTCAGGTAACGAGGCTGCGAGGACGTTCTGGCTGCTGTCACGTTACTTATCAGCTACTTTTCAATAAATGTTGTGAAATCTGTGGAATTGTTGTTTTTTGACAGGAAACATGAGGTTTAAAAGATTAATTTAAAAAAATATATATATATATTTAAAATAAATCAACGTCATTTAGCGGGCCAGATATAATTGATGGTGGGCCAGTTTTGGCGTGAGTCCCAAGTAGCCATATACACAAGTTTATGTACAAACGAAAAACAGGTTTATTTACAAAAGTTAAAATCTTAAACAACTATAACTAAGGAATCAACTTCAGGGTGGACTTAGGCCTAAACAAACTATCTTGAAAATAAATCACTTTGCTCAGAAAATCAAAATCACAGGAGGAAGTGGTGTCCACCTGGCAGCCGCCATCTTGGCTCCTTATATCTTTGGGGGCTTTCAGGTACAGCCAATCACAGGCCAGGACCGGAAAATGACTCCACCAATCGCCTCCTGGGGATGGCACATCCTATTTGCATACGAAATAGACAGCACAAGCACAGGACAAACAAAGAAACACACACAGACTACAAACAAATATGACCACAGTTATAACACCATCATTTAAGAATCATTCCCAATTCATCAAATTACAGATTATAGTCTTCAGCTTTAGACAGTTTGAGTTGTCATTGTGGCCTGGAATACATCCTGAGTTTCCGTTGTTCGGGTGTTTTCCGGTGGAAGTTCGCCAGAGAGTTGGAGTCGTAGAAGGTCTTTACTCATGTGCTGAAGAGTCGCCAGGGACCGACAGGGCTGCTGCTGACTTCTACACGTACAAATGTGAGAAAATATTTGGAAGCTGGAACAGACTTTATATAATTAGTGAGCAGGAACATAGTTAGTCACCCTGTCTGAACTTCCTTGAAGCTTCATCTGTTATCACATCTGCGCTTCCTCAAAAAACCCAGAATGAGATGTCGAGTTTTGCCTCTTGAGGAACCAGCTTTGACATTATAAATATTGTGTATTGTATATTTCCTCTCACAGGGACGTCTTCAAACAGGCGGCTTGTGTTACTGCTTTGAGGAAGCAGATGTTCGATTCTCTCCTGACTGCTGTTCCAGAAGGATACAGAAGACTGGAAGTTATAAAAAAATCTATTGTATTGTGTTGACTTAAAGCTGCGATGAAATTTATGTCATGAGACAGTTTGTCAAGAATTTGAAGAATACCCTGTGAACAGACAATTAAATAAAATAAGAAGCCTTCTTACTCATGCAGAATCACATAAACCAAGGAAAGATGGGCTCGTTACTCGAACCATATACCCTCTGCCATAGACATATACACATAGACGACGCATTGAGCAGGTTGGTCGTTGGTCGCGATACGTCAACAGGTCCACCATATTGGATGTGGCAGATCTGCCCGTAAACTAATAACAGGAAATGGACTGAACTTCATAAAGCGCCTTTTTCTACAAAGTTCTTTAAGTTAATGTCTCTTATACACCCATTCACACACACACTAATATATCTGGGAAACAAACAGGCACCAAAAACAACGTATGTAACTTTTAAAGTGATGATTATAAATGTTTACTCCTTATGTAAGCACCAAACCAACGTATGTATTTTTCTAATGCTGAGTGTTTACAGCTACTAATGTGTGTAACACTGTTACTGTGATGATAAATATTGAAATATTTATATTTAACATTTAATCTGTGTCTATTATAACCAGGTCCTGAAATGTAGATGTGACATGAGGGTTCAGTCCATTTCCTTGTATTAGTTTACGGGCAGATCTGCCACATCCAATATGGTGGAGACGTTGACGCACGATTCAGCGCTCAATGCAGCGTCTATGTATATATGTCGATGTATATATGTCTTTGCCCTCTGCTATGTTCTTCTACCAACAATCAGCTTGCTACTCCCTCACTACGAGGTGGACCCAGCTACCGCTCAACAAAATCACAACTGCTTAAGACAGCAAAAACTCACACAAAGTTTGTTCAGCAGGTACCTCACTAAACTTACCACTTGAAGAAGTTCGGTATATTCGATGAAGTCGATGTATCGTGCATGATTTCTTGAGTTGTATCCACATTGTTGAATGCACTTATTTCAAGACACTCATTAGATAAATAAATGTAATGTAATTACTGCCCCTTGAGGCCAGAGGGCTTAAAACATCACTGCTACTTTCTGGTTGATGTGAAACACGACTAATTCCACATTAAAACCTCAGGTTCAAAATGAAACGTCAATCGATCGAAGAGCATTTTGAATAAAAGACCCTGAGATCATTTGTTGCTCTGTCGGTACTTCAGCATCTTCCACTCATCCTTTCAGATCTCTGTCTGTCTTCCAGCTGTCTGCCATAATCCTTCTTCCTCTGTCCCACTTTTTTCCACACCAGATGTCTTAAAGCCGACTCCAGGAAGGACTGGGGGAATGTTGCAATACTGCAAAAAATGTGATTTCTATATCTGGCATGGTAGGCTTTGAAAGCACAGACTAGGTTTAATACAGATTTGATTTTAAATGTTTATTATGTTATATAACCTTAGTTGTTTGTGTTCAGCTGGTGCACTGACTGCATTCACATGCAAGAATCATAGTCTGTTTAAAACATATAGTCTCTGTGATGCTACCCTTCGGGTTTCTGGAGCCCAGTGTGTGGTAATCCAAAAGATTAAAAGATGAGGTGGGCTAAATAAAGCCTTGCTGACCTGCGACACGGTGACTTGTTTTGTTGCCAGCCTCAAGTTCATAAAGGAACTGTCCTCACTTTCTGGCATTGACGCTTGGTGAGAATATGTGGACATGCGTCTTAATACTTGAAGCAGGTGCACTGTCTTTTTATGCTTTGAGAAGAAAAGCTGGTCTAATGTGCTGACTCTGCGTACTTGAGTTGATGAGAAGCTGGGAATGAATTGCACAACACAACAGCATTCCAGTATAGTAACAAAACATGGGCTCGATTTTTTTATTTTCTTCTCTCTCTGGCCATTAAAAATAAACCTTGATCAAAGTCTGGTGCCAAAGTTACCACAAAAATATTTGACCTGATGCAAGTTTAAATTTTGCAAATTGTCTTCTGAGCGTGCTTACTTTGCTATAAATAAATAGAATAAATAAATACTTATAAGTACTTTTGTAACATGTATTTATACAGGCAAAGCCAGCATTTCAAATTTTCCAGCATTTAAACTCTACAAAATGTTCACTTGACAGGTCAGCTTAAAGAAATTTACAATAAGTGCATCCAGCCTCCGTGGTAACAGCTCGTCTATCGTTGGATACTGAGCAGCCTCAGTCAAGGTCGCTTCATTATCAGGTTGTTGAAGGAGGAGAAGCATTTTTCCTTTTACTCTTCCAGGCCAGATTTTCCTTCCAGTCCAAAGTTGAGAAATCTCATATTAACTCACTGATCCTCTAAGGGAATGTAAAATGTGTTTGTTTATCATCCTGACTTACTGATAATCACTGAATATCCCAGGAAATATGTTTGGTATCTGCCCAACGGTCAGGCAGTGATTTAAAACTGAATGAACTGAGCTCGATTTATTTTCCTCGGTAACGAAACACAGAGGATAAGGAAGTTAAAGCGCTGATTAAACAAGATAATCAATTGAAGGACATGTAGATTGAAAATGCTTCTGGGTAAACAGACGCACTCCACACACAAACCCCTTTTGTAAATACTTGCAAGTTGTTTTAGGAAATTACTGACTTTTTGTTCTTTTAGAAAACAAACTATATATATTTTAAGATGGTTTCTAAAGATGTCTCAATTAGGAACCAATGGGCCTCACAGAAAGGTTGAGCGATTGGCTTCTTCATAGTTTTCTCGTGACTCCAATTTGGAGGCCGAAACAAGGCTTTCGCCTGCTGAGTTAGTGAGTGATTTCCAACACAGACTGAGTTTGTTTAGCCAAAATGGGATTAGGATAATGGATAGAGAAGATTGTGGAGTTGTGTTTAAACTATCTGTACTCTGGCGACAGTGTAAAGGAAGGAAGGGTTTCTCTGCAAGATATATGTAGAGATCGGCAGAGTTCAGCTCTGGCAGAGACTCTGCTGTTTTTTTGGTGACTGGCATCCTGCAGCGGGTCTTAAGAGGCTGTTAGCGTATTTCTTTTTTGAAAGGTGACCTAAATATTTGAATTTCGTGGAAAATTGACAGCCCTCTTCTGCGGTCCTCCTTCAGTGTAGGTTGGCATGTTGGAACGTCACGCCAGTCCAGCGCCGGTCCTGGCCACATCTGCGCCCTGGGCCCCCCTGAGGCGAATTTTTTCTCGTGCGCCCTCACGTCCACCCGTGCGCCCTAGTCCTACATGGGCGCCTGGGATCAGTCTGTCCGCCGCCCCCCTCCGCCTTGCCAACCCCCCACGCCCTGGGGCGCCCGCTCCGCTAACTTAATGAGCGGTATAGAAAATTGGCAAGGTTTTTTTCTTTTTCGGGCCCCTCACGGAGACTGCGCCCTGGGCGGCTGCCCACATTGCCCATAGCTAAGACCGGCCCTGCGCCAGTCATGTGACTGAAGACTATGAAAACACTTGGTTTTATGTTGTCTGATCCATTTGCACTTTGTGAATTGACGTATAGAATTTCAGTCAATAGCCAAGATTAAATTAACAGTTCAAATCAATCAAATCAGTTTAAACAGTAAATAAACAATAACACTGTTATTACAAAGATTTTATTTATACAAGGTTTCATGAAATATTTGATATCCGTTGTAATTAAAGCATAATACTGCACATTCATGTATTTCTGTGTAAAAAATAAAGCCATATAAATCCTATTTCTGTGCGCTAAAAGCTCAAAGTAAAATGCTGTAAGCAGTACACCCTGTAAGATTTATTTGTTTAAGTTCACTGTGGTGCAGTCCTCTGTGATAAAGTGCTTTCATGCAGTGAAGTTTAGGCAAAAGTTACAAACCAAAACCTCAAAGTGATTCACCTCTCACACTGTTCACTTCGAGCGGTTTGTTCTAGCATGAAGTTTTGCTGCTGCTTGGTCGTTCAGCAGCGGGGGTTGCCCATTCTGCAGTAACAGACAGTTCTGAAGAGCCGACACTGACAGAAGCCACAGAAATCACAGCACACGCTGCCTGGAGATTTACAGCTCGCACCCATGGCGATGCAGTTTGCGGGAGGAGGAGGGCGCTTCTTCACACCAAATTTGTTCTGAGAAAGAAAAGAGGGAGGGAGAAAGTTGAAATACATAAAGATAATACTGTTGGAGCAGTTTGCTCACAGCAAGCAAAGTAAGATAAAAGAGCAAGAGATGTTGTTGGCATTGACAGCAGTATGTGTGTGAGATGTATGTATATAACAAATATTTATTTTTTGCATTTGACATGGAAGTTAACCTTTTTAATTTTTGGTAACTTTTTGTGTCGAGCATAATGCTGTACCAAGTACAGTCGTCCCGCGCTATATCGCGGTTCACTTCTCGCGGACTCGCTGTTTCGCTGATTTTTTTTTTTGTGTAATTTTGCATGCTTTTTTTTTTTACAGCATACAGTATAAAAGCGGATTGTGTTCTGCGTCCTGTTTAAGGGAGTACTGTATAAAATGCGTGTAAAAAGGTGTATAAAAGTGTGTTGTTAGGGGTTATTCGGCCTTAAAACATGTAGAATAATTGTAAAACTTATTTAGCAGATTTCGTTTATTGCAGGTTATTTTTAGAACGTATCCCCGCCAATAAACGAGGGACCACTGTATATAACAAATATTTATTTTATGTATTTGACATGGAAGTTAACCTTTTTCATTTTTGGTAACTTTTTGTGTCGAGCATAATGCTGTACCAAGTACAAGTTTTCTACATCAATGTGTGACAAGTACACGTTACAATCATGAACTGGAACAAATTTGGAATTCAGACGTAACATGATTTCTGAATAAATTATCATTGTACATCACCAAAACTTATTTTTTTCTTTTATCGTACCTTTTTGGGTTTCTTTGGTTTCTTGTCCTTCTTTGCTGATTTAGGCAACTCTGAAAGAAAACATTAGAAAAGAAAATCATCCACAGAAAAGAGTGCATCATCAACATACGTGATGATATAGGGATAGCACTAATTCACTGATATAACATCACAGTGAGAGAGTTTCTGTTTGACTTCATCCCATAAGCCCGTCTCAGAGAGGACATCATTCAGTCTCACAGACAAAGTGAGTAAGTGATTGACTTTGTATAAATAGATTTGTGGCAGAGATTAGCCTGCCACAGTTTCTCTATCTTCCATTTTAAGTACATTCTTTGGACAAGCAATTACTTAGTCAATTCAGTGACTATCAGATAATCTGGCTTGTTGTTTTGTGTATCATCAAACACCAGTATTGCCATTATAGTATAAACATGACCAGGAACATTACAAATGCCAAATTATGAATTAAAGAAATAATTAAAATTGAGAGACATTCAAACAAAGCCATGAGTGTGACTGTGACTTCACAAATAAAGTGAAAAACACTGAAGGTCAAACTTGCAAACTTACCTACAATCACTACAGGAGGTGGGTCTACCGCAAGGCTTTGAGACAGAGCGTTAGCTACAACGACCCGATTAGTGGAGAGTCTCTCATCGGGGATCATGTGGGCAGATCCAAGTAAGTACTCCGTCGCTGCGAGGACAAAGCAGCCAAGCAACAGGAAGGCATGCATCTTTATCTGGAACAAAAAAACAATGGATACTTAAAGTTATTGTTTTGTTTTGGCAAGTAGCACCACAGATAAAAGGTTTTAATCTTGGTTAAGGTGCTGAATGAATTTCATTCACTTCTTAAGCATCTTTGAACACTTGTTCATTACAAAGCACAACTAAGGTTCATGGGAATGCCAATAGTTTTGGAGATGTCTGGTCATAAAGTACAACATGAATGTCTCTACCAAATTCAATGCTCATCCATGCAACGTTGGTCCAGACATTTCTCGCAACACCACAAAATGTTGGTGATATATTTTGGTCACAATCAATAACTCTACATTCCCATTCTCAGCACTACACCACGAGCATTTTGTGTTTGAGTGATTTAATGGCCTAATATGGTGCTAACAAAAATACAAACAGATAATATGAATGCTATATAATATGATACTATAATTAATTTGCTTGTCACACCACGGTGAGGTCAAGTTGGGTTTTTGTCCTGTATCGTCATTTCCTGTTTTATTTTGAAATTTACGTGTCCTCTCGTTTTAGGTCACCTGCCCTTCCTCATGTGTCACCAGTCTGATTGTCTCCACCTGTTCCCCATCACCCTGTGTATATATTGTCTGCGTCTCCCTTTGTCCCGTGCCAAAGTGTTTCGTCCTGTAGCAATCACCTAAGCCTTGTTTCCTTGTCCACAGTCATAGCGTTATAGCTCAAGTGTTCTTTTGTTTATTTTTCCTCCTATGAGGATGTGATTTTTTGATGTAAATTCTTAGTCTAGTCTTTTTGTTTCATAGTGCCAAGTGATAATCTTTGATAGAGTAGCTTAGAGTTTTCCTCCTTTGCAGTGTTTTTGTTTTCCCTAGTTTAGGCCGTTTTCATAGCCTCACTCTGTCGAGGGATTTTTGTTATCGATAAATAAGCTCATTTGACACCTCTGCGATTGAGTCCTGTTTTGAGTCCGGCCCGACAATGCTAAAGTTCCTGACTCATCAATGAATTTACAGCATCTTCAATTTGTGTCTTACTTGGCAACTAATTTCACCGACACAACAGATCCAACTCTGCATCCTCTTTTTCTATCTCCTTATTTCTGCATGGATCTTTGGTGTCTCCACAGAGAGTACCTTGGTGTTGCTTAGTGCTAACAACTGTTTTCAAATGTAAACGATAGAGCCGTGGCTGAATGGGTTTCCGATGATGATGATGAATCAGAAAAAGGCATGTCACTAATCGCAATAGTTTCACATCTATATTTATCCACACAAAACCGATGGGGATTAACATAGAATAAAAACACAGGAAGGAGGTCAGAGCTGCTGTAACTGTTGTGGCTGCCATCTTGAGTTTGTTATTAACCAGCATTCCCCAACACAGGGTTTGCTGTGTGTGACTGCATTAACGCAAAACAAATGTAATTGTACTGATGGGTCTTTGTAGGTTACTGGAGTTATTCCAATCTGGACCAAAGTAGTTGACCAGCTGACGATGCATTCCACTAACATGGTTAAAATAATTGCTGTCCCAGATTGTTTCAGTAGCCTTGTTATGTCTTGATACATTATATTGTTTGTTTTAAGCTGATTGATTTTTATTTTTCAGGGTCATGTTCTCTGTGTTTGTGTCTTCTGCTGCCTTTTGAATTGTTACAACATGTGTTGCCATCCACTTAATCCATTTAACAAATGCCAGGCGGTGTTTTGTTGAACAAAAAACCAGGCCCTGATGTTTCTGCAAATCTGACACAATACTTCTCATTCCTGTTGAAGATAACTATGTTCATATTTGCTACACAGTTGTCCTTCTACTTGACATTTTTTGTGTGATGGTGTTGCTACAGACAATTTAGGACATCCGACGCAGCAACATTGATGACGTCAGTGGCGATATTAACAATGATCTCTTAATCTTAGGTGCAGCTCTTGAAAACTGGAAGCTAAAGCTAGAAATGCAATGTATAGAGCAGCAGATCAGTCAGGGTGCCATGGTAACCCCTGGCCACTACTGAAAGCCCCAATGATAGGCATAGGAGTATGGGAATTGGACCACGAACAATGGAAGAAGGTGGCCTGGTCTAATAAATCATGTTTTCTTTTACATCACATGTGTCGCTTAGCTGAGGAACACATGGCACCAGGATGCACTATGGGATGAAAGCAAGGAAGGAAACCCTGGGTCCTGCCATTCATGTGGCTGTTAAGTATTGTTAAAGCAGGATTATGTGCCCTGCCACAAACCAAAAATGGTTCTGGAATGGTTTGAGGAACACAAGATCACAAGGATTTGGCCTCCAAATTCCC
Source organism: Collichthys lucidus (assembly GCA_004119915.2). Taxonomy (NCBI): domain Eukaryota; kingdom Metazoa; phylum Chordata; class Actinopteri; family Sciaenidae; genus Collichthys; species Collichthys lucidus. The sequence continues at coordinate 36,658,176 of CM014082.1, read as the reverse complement.
CAAATCTAAATCCCATCGAGCATCTGTGGGATGTGGTGTGCAAACAAGTCTGATCCATGGAGGCCCCACCTTGCAACTCGCAGGACTTAAAGGATCTGCTGCTAACATCTCAGTGCCAGACAGGTCTATATTCAAACTGTACAAAACGGTTTCTTGGAAGATCTTCCAAACCCAACAAAAGACACCACATCCTAAAAGGTCAGAGGAACTGCCTGACATTATCCAATTAGGCCAGAGGAAGTAAACCCAAACCCAATCAAAAATGCAACAACACTAAATTAATAAGGAGGCATGTCCAACTCAAGCAGCTGCTCAAGGAATTCCAGTTTTTCGCACTTTCACATTGGCTTGATTTCCCAGCCCATCGGCTGCTACACGTGACAGCAGTGAGTGTATTACTGAAGGGTAAGATGTTGTTTTGGGCAAAGAAACTTTACTGTTATGCCAGTCTGTGTTTCTTGGATACTCCCCCTATTTAAGACAGTTATTGTAGCCAGTATTGGTGGCCAAGTACAACATGGGATCTTCTTACATCTGAGTAAAAGCTCCTAAATCCAAAACATCCTTTGGTCTGTTGTCATTACAATCTCCTGCTGCTAATAATTGGAATTTGTTTCAATGAACTGAATACATTTATCCAAGTCTCATCACTGCTAAGTGTTTCTTTTTTAATGATCTCTGAAATGTTGTACTATAGTTTAGTTTCTTTTATGTTCTTGTTTGTTCCTCGTCTCTGCAGTGGAGCGTTGGGGTTACCCCTGTATTACCCATTTTCTCCCATGTCTCTTGTCATGTCAACATTTAAATGTTTTTCAGTGAACTCCTACTGAAAACTGGCGAAGAAGTGTCAGTGTTGCATAAATCAACGTGAGAATTTCTGCTGTCCTTGTTTCACTGATCAAATAACTGGTAATAACTCTGTGGGATGAAGCTAAGTGAAGGGTTTTCAGCACTGTGGGAAGTGTAGCCTGAGCTGCTGAGCAGGGTTACCACTTTAATAAGGCCAATAAAAAGGTTCACAACAACCATTTTTCTGCTGTTTCAGACTGTTGGAACAATAGGAAGTCTTGTTTTCTTTAAGCACCAGTGATATTCACTGTAACTTTTGATGCTTAAGGTGTTTAGTTGTTAAATCTCATCTTGTTTGTTCTTTTCTTCACAGCAGGATGTTGTTGAGACTACAATTCATTTTGTTTGGTTCTCGGCTTGTTGGCAATCCTTGTTTTGCATTACATTACAAATGTAAACACCTCTTGTAAAGGAATTTAAACCTTAAGTCACTGGGGCGCCCCGTGTATGAAGGCTCAGTGCTTGCAGCAGAAGACGAGGGTTTGATTCCCGAAACTGCAGGGTTCCCACACCTTTTTCAAGCACCTTCAAGCACCAGTTTTTCCATTTTTCCAGCACCTTTAAATAGGTAGCCTACTAGTTGTGTTTGCCATGATGGTCATGGGAAGCGCAGCGGTGCCACTGTATGGCATAATAATATGGGTCTAATTAGCATTATTTCATATGGTGGTAGATTGACTGTTTTGATTTTTAACTAATTGTGAAATTTCAAGCATTTTTTAAGCACTTCACAAAAAATTCAAGCGTTTTCACAACCTTGAAAACACTGAATTTAAATTCAAGCATTTTCAAGGAATTCAAGCACCCGTGGGAACCCTGGACCTGTCACATTTCAGCTGTCTCTATCAAATAAAGCTTGGAAAGGCCAAAACAAACAAAACATTAAGTCATTCAAACGTTAGACAATGTGGCACATTCATTAAAAGTAATAACTTATTTTTATTAGCACCTCCTTATTAAAAAAGTAGCTGGAGAAGTCACCATTGTGAGAACTGTTGTTCTATTACAATGTACAGTGGTCCCTCGTTTATCGTGGGGGATACGTTCTAAAAATAACCTGCAATAAACGAAATCCGCGAAGTAAGTTTTACAATTATTCTACATGTTTTAAGGCCGTAAAACCCCAAACCACACACTTTATACACCTTTTTACACACATTTTGTACAGTACTCCCTTAGCCAATCAGGACGCAGAACACAATGCACGTTCATACTGTACAGCACGCTGTAAAAAAAGCAAAATTACACTAAAAAAATCCACGAAACAGCGAAAAGTGACCCGCGTTACAGCGAGAGACGACTGTACTCAGAAACAATTGACATTTTAGAAAAAGTAGCAAATCTTACATGATTGATTTGCTACAAATGATTTAATTAACAAAGTGATTTTTGCTTTAATGCAAGCAGTGTTTGAGTTTTGGTATTTTATGTAGTTTGGCAATCCTGATACACCGCTGTACTGTAAAGCAGCAGGCAAAAAGTGAACTGCGTTATAGCGAGGGACGACTGTACTCTCTGGGAGGTCTGTGGATACACTGAACAAGTTGTAGTAATATAACTTGATTTTTATATCGTGCAGAGACCAGCTAAAAAAAAAGTTTACTATTGTTACATCAACAAAATAATGTGTGAGACTTGTAGAAAAAGGGATCTGATGTACACGAAGGGTTGAATGCAGCTGAGGGATCAACCTGGACTAAATTGTGAGGTCTTATTTTGAACTAAGTTTTCTGTTAAAGGGCTGTGTGATGGCTCTCTTGTGCATACCTAATTACTCATTTAGCTTTGACTCATTTCTTTAGGTTTTACTGCTGATAGACAGACAAGAGGCGGTGTCAATCATTCCCTAGGAGGAGCGTAATCGACTCCGGTTGCCGTGCAGTTGTGGTTGTTGTCAGTGGGATCCAGCAATGAGGATTACACGAATCGGGATGCTACATGTCACATTAAAGTTTACAAGAACTGGCCTGAACCGGATTTGTTCATGTGACCTCTATTTATTGATGTTTGATTAATCCAGCACTCTTGCAATGGGGGGTAGATAAAAAGTAATGTTTGCTGCAGGAGAGATGATTGATGGTGATGGTGGGGTGCACTGATTTGATAATGAACATGAGTCAGCGAATTCCTTTGGAAACATTTGGAAAATGCAGCGGTGACACATGTTGAGTTCATCCGACAAAATCCCCCCCAAAAATGAAAACCATGTAATTATTCACTTACGGGACTGATTCAGTTTTTGTGACAACTTTGGAATCAGTTGTTTCTGACATAGAGCAGACTGTTCTTCATGAGACAGGAAATGACTAAACTCTTTACAGCACTCTGAAAGCCTACAGGGGTTGTAGCGTTTCATACTTAAAAAAAACAGATTTTGTGCAGAGTGCTTCTTTTATAGAGCTCTTTGAAAGAGGTCGAGGCGTCAAGCAAGGTCACACGCATTGTATTTGTCAAAAAGCACCTCGATCCACCTTGATACGTCTCCTGAGCCGCGTCTGGTTTGACTTTAAAGCATCAGCAGAGGATCAGAGTGGCTGTTTTTCATGAGGTTTTAGACCGTGTTTAAGTGCAGCGATCCATTTCAAAGCAGGATGATTTAAAGAGGTGAAACAATTACAGAAAACTCAGAGACGCAGACTGTAAAACAGTGCAGGGAAGTCTATCTGTTCAACGTTTGATCCGCAAATCACCAAATGAATGCTAACTGTGATGCATAATAACGTGACTATAGATTTTTCAGTGATTTTCAGTGAATTGTTAAATATCACATTGTCTGGACTGAAAAAAAGCTGCAGGGAGTCTCATTTCAATTCTGATCTAGACCAGATGGACCGTGGTGCTAAAAAATCAGCGAATGATACAGTAGAACTAAAGAAGCAGCATCTCAATCTGTGATGAAAAGCTTAGAGAGACCCACAAATCATTTTCCTAACAGACCTCCCAGATTCAAGAAAACTCTAAGTAGCACTGCAGTACAGGAGCAAATCGATTCAGCGGCTGGAACTGTTGAAAAGGTGAATTTACAGGAGCACACAGTCGGACGTGGAAGTCCTGATGATGAAGGACTGAGAATAAAAAGATTAGACAAATTGCTTCAGAGGTTTGATACTTCACAGCAAACTGCAGCTTTTGTCAAACTCAAATCAAGACACAACGCCAGCAAGAAAATCCAGGAAACGATTTAGACGAACATCAGAAAACACCTGAAATGACTCTGGAGGCTCCGTACTGTTTAGCTCAGGACGCAACGAGCGTAAAACAACCGCGAGAAAGCGCCAAGGTCAGAGACATGAGAACATGTTCTCTTATTGAGTTGCTCATGTGACAACGTTGGATGTTGTGGTTATGTGGTGCTGAACGGAAAGCTCCTGTACAGAGCACTTTAAATATATTACATAAATGTCACTGCGCTGTAACATCGAAGGCCCCGTGAAACGAAAAGCAAAACGCTATCGCCACGTTTACGTGTTTCCTGTAAAATCAGCCAGCGAGGGAGCGACTTGTCGGACCCAGGACTGAACACAGCCTCCGAAACCAGCGGTGGTCAGTTTGACAGCAGGGTTCCCACACCTTTTTCATGAACAAATTCAAGCACTTTTCAAGCACCTTCAAGCACCAGTTTTTCCATTTTTCCAGCACATTTAAATAGGTAGCCTACTAGTTGCGTTTGCCATGATGGTCATGGGAAGCGCAGCGGTGCCACTGTATGGCATAATAATATGGGTCTAATTAGCATTATTTCATATGGTGGTAGATTGACTGTTTTGATTTTTAACTAATTGTGAATTGGCTTGTATTCTCAGCTTGTGAGCGGTGTATTGTGTAACTACCATAGCGCAATAACAGTGACCAACAGGTGTGGATAGTAGTCTACTGTTATTTCTCTGCAGAACACCAAGCGAGTATGATAACTGAGTTCTGCATGTAAAGGCATCGGATCAAGCGCGTAGCCGCTTAGGAAACATTTTTGTTTTCTCTTGGTTTATTGAGATAGACATCACACAAATTTCAAACATTTTCAAGCACTTCACAAAAAATTCAAGCATTTTCACAACCTTGAAAACACTGAATTGAAATTCAAGCATTTTCAAGGAATTCAAGCACCCGTGGGAACCCTGTGACAGGGAGTACAGCAGCCGTTTGGGTCCTGGCATCCTCGGGGTTGAGTCAGTTTGGTTTGCAGCAGTTAATTTAGCAAGTAGCTATTTTAAGTTAAAGCTGTCTGTCCATCAGAAAACTCCCAGCGAGTTGAAGCTGAGCAGTAGTAGAACATCAGAGGGAAACGCAGCAAATATATTGTGTATAAAATCTGATCCACTTTCACGTAGCATGACTCATTCTTTAAATCGTCCTTTCACTGGCCCCTCAGCTCATCTATACCAGTCTATAAATTACCAATGACATCAGTAATGACTGTAAATCATCTGATCATTTGCCCCGATTATGTGCCGTCAATTTAAAGGAGGACGGCGGCGGGAGGGTAAAAAGGTTTGCAGCTGTGCTCGCGGGGTGCATACTTCCATCAGACTACAGCAAAGTGAACAGAGACAAGCAAACAGATGGAATCAATTTCAACGAGTGTGTCTCTAAATAATTGGCTCTCGCCATCAAACAGCAGTTTTTATACCGCTGTAATAATTCTAGTACTGGCTTGCATGTATGCATAGAGGTTGTTGAATGGCAGCTAGAAGAAGGAAATAAAAAAAAAAATTACACTTATTTAGCAACATTTGACGTGCACGGGTAATCCAAGGGTACAAAATATGAGTGTGTGTGTTACATACACACACTCATATTTTCTGAAGAAGGAATGTCGAGGAAACTTGTGGTGGATCTGGAGGAAGAATAACATCAGAGCACCCCGGCGGCCTGGTTCTCATTTTGCAGTAATTTCCATCACCATGGAAGTTGGCAATGAGCACATAGGGTTCCTTTTTTTTTAAATTGATCTCTGTTGCAGAGGCTCCACTTTCAACACACGGCCTCTGTGTTATTTCCTTTTTCTTTTGTTATTATCTGGTTTTAAAATATGAATCGGAGACAGCAGCAACACGTTGACCTGCGATATTTGACCGCGACGATTTTTCTTTTTCCCCCCGAAACAAGCAAATCAACATGAATTTTTTTTTTTTTTAAACAAACTAATTGGAAATTGGTGATATATTGAGAGTGGTGGCACACGTGATTAGAACAGTGACATTACGAGTTTCTGTAACTTATTATGACAAAGAAAACAATAACAGATATAGACAAATAATTTAAATCAATCTATGTTCAGTTTAAAGCTGTTTGGAACATATTTACGACACATAAAGAATAAACTGACTCCCAACAAGTTGGTGACCTCAGTGTTACGGGACGGCCCCCACAATGTAACAGCGTTCATACGTTAATGAATGTTTGTAAAAATCGTCACGTATGACTGAAAGATTATTCCAAGATAACAGAAAAATAATAATAAATTTTCCCGCCACGCGTTTAGGTTTCTCCGACAGTCCAGCTACCGAAATCCAGATCCAGAATCCCGGGCCACTGTAGTAAGCACTGGTGGTACGCGCTTTACCGGATGAGTTACAGTGGAGCGCCACAATTATATTTTCTAACATAAATGAATTGAGCACATGCTATTGTGTTCTTCATAATTAATGTTTGCTGAACATGAAGGTTCTTGTCAAATGTGCCGTAAAACCAAAACAATGAGCTAAAAGAGTCAGTCAGTCTGCCAAATGCAGAAATGTACAGTGGTCCCTCGTTTATCGCGGGGGATACGTTCTGAAAATAACCCGCAATAAACAAAATCTGCGAAGTGAGTTTTACAATTATTCTACATGTTTGAAGGCCGTAAAACCCCTAACCACACATTTTTACACACATTTTGTACAGTACTCCCTTAGTTAATCAGGACGCAGAACACAATGCACGTTCATACTGTTCAGTACGCTGTAAAAAAAAAGCAGCAAAATTACACTAAAAAAAATCTGCGAAAGAGCGAGTCCGCGAAAAGTGAACCGCGATATAGCGAGGGGCGACTGTACTCTCTTTGCATATTCAGTTGAGCTTTGTCGATGATAACCTGAGCTAACCTTAAATAAATAGCAAAGTAATATTTACAAAATCTTACATTTGGTTATTTTGTTAAATATCTCCCGTCTTCGAAGAAATGTTCTCTGGAAAGAGACACGACTCAAACTTAATGTCAATAAGTCTGTTTGTGTCTTTATATTCTGTTTTATTTAGGTTATCCGACATTTATTATTTTATTTGAAAAAAACTCTTTTGGATTTATCGTTTTTGATTTACGTTTCACACAGCACGCCAGCTTTTTGTAAATCAGGGTTGTATCAGGTAAAAAGTGGACAATGAATTGTAAATGTTTATCGCGGGGATATGTTCTAACAATAATCTGCAATAAACGAAATCCGCGAAGTAAGTTTTACAATTATTATCCATGTTTTAAGGCCGTAAAACCCCTAACCACACAGTTTATACACCTTTTTACACACATTTTGTACAGTACTCCCTTAGTTAAACAGGACGCAGAACACAAAGCATGCAAAATTACACTAAAAAAATCTGCGAAACAGCGAGCCCGCGGAAAGTGAACCGCGATATAGCGAGAGACGACTGTATAGTACAAAGATCAGAACCTTGTTGTTTTTTTGTAAATACACGCTCAGAATTTGTGGATCTGATCATGTATGATCTATAATCTCATTAAACAATTCGGAGAATCCAAAGAAATCTCTGAATTGAGGGCGAAGAATTATAAAAACATTGCGTCTCCGTGACCTTCGACTCCTCGGGCAGCACAGAAAGTGGAAAAGTGTGCCGTGGTCTGAGGAGTCCACGTTTTAAAGCGTTGTGTGAAATCATAGACGTTGTGTCTTCTCGGGTGAAGTTACATTTCAAACAGAGAGCTCTGTGTTACCGTGCGGTCTCCGCGATGCTGCTGCTGAGCTCACAAATCAAACGTTAAGTCATGAAACCAGTTTAGACAAAATAAGTGGAAATGTTTTCACAGAACTCCAAAGAGATTAAAACAGTTTAAATCAGTTAAAACAGTTGAATTAGGTGCATTTCATAAGAGTTTTATTAACCTTTATAATAAGTTTATTGGAAATTAAAAAACATAAAATGTACTTTGCGGTTTAATTTGTATTTTATATTGCAAAATTCATGTTTTCTTTATAATTTTTTTAAACCGCAAAGCCTGTTACATAAGGCAATATGTGTTGTTACTCTACAGCTCTGTATCACTCCTTTATGTCAAACATAAAAATCAATAAGAACTAAAAAATACAAAATAATCCTCAGCAGATGACAGCACAGAGGTCCAGATATTTTAAGATCCAACAACCCGCAGAAGGTCAAAGGTCAAAGCCTGAATAATACGCCGCGAGACTCGACCTTTCCTTCCTGTTCGGACGTAGAAATCTGAGACTGGGACGACAAATCAAGCCGACGGTAGTTTTAATGTCTGTCACGTGTGATATCTGACATGTGGGGATTCTCCACACTGCTCTCATCTGTTAGCCGTTCCACAGGTTGACATAAATTATTCTCAAGTATTTGGAAAAAAGTCGTAAAGTCTCCTTTAAGTTCTTCAGCTTTCCACGTTGGAGGAACGTCGCCTGACGTCTAAACACTTTAAAATGCTGCAGGTTTTTTAAGTAAACATGCTGGAAAATAATATCCGGGACTTCAACAATGTAAATCTAAAAACAACAACATGCCGCAGTCGATCTTTTCTTTATTAAAGCTGTCGATTCTCGTGTGTCGGGATGAGTCTGAGCAACAACCGAAGGATCTCACAGAAGTAACGTGATATAGATTATATATTTGATTCCTCTCATACAACCAGACGCGACACGTCAATACGATCAGTGCCAACAGGTACAACAGGCAGGGGCGGAAGCACTGGGTGGGGGGTGACGGGGACCGAGGCCCAGAAATATACGAGAGTGAATACCGTGGACGCGAGGAGGAGCCGGAGCTTTGTGCTACGCCTCCGACAACAGAGAGTTTACTGGAGATAAAACCTGATTTGTTTTCCGTTTGGAAACACCAGGTGGGAAAAGATAAAAAACAGCGACGAGTGTGTTACTGGCCTTTGTTTCAAGAAGAAGTCACACTCGCGATCCGTCAGCCATCCACTCCACGGACGTCACTAAGGCTGAGTTAGTTTTGTATGACGATAAATAACAAAAACTAATTTACCGTTGACGCAAATGAGCATCCACCATGAGCTGGTTCATCCCAAGGTTTCTGCCTCGACATCATCGTCAAGTGTTCAGTCTCTGTTAATGATACTGTGAGGAGAACAGACCTGCTCTGCATGAGATAAATGAGATGACCTGTGTGATGATTTGATGCCGTGTAACAAAAACTGAGCTGAAACAACGAGCCGGTCCCTGAACGCAGCAAACGGCAAAAACTGCTACTCACCCGAGCCTTTTTATCCACACTGACTGACTACAGTGTGTGTGTGTGTGTGTGTGTGTGTGTCGATGTAACAGAGGAGTAAGATATATCAGGCTTTGGATTCACACACACACACACACACACACACACACACACACACAAATGTAGAATATCACCAGACTTTTAAACCTTTAACCGACCTGGTTTCTGTCGGGATCAGGGAAACCTCGAGGAATGTACGAGTAACCAGGTTTCTAATCAGCTAATCAGGTTTCAGAGACACACTGACATCTCTAAAAGCTTAATTCACCTATGACACACACACACACACACACACACACACACACACACACACAGTCAGGAAGCAAGGTCTTACATGACTGATACACTTAAATAAAAAGGCGTTTATCCCAAAGTTTGAATCCGAACCTGCTGCATAAAAAACTCACAGTTACTACATGAAAACATGAAAACATGAGCGCTGTTAGTAATCTGATTACATCAGTGCGTGTAAACATACTGACAGATGAATGCGCCTACAATTAACGTCACAGTTTAAATCAAATGTATTTATTTGTTTATATTTTGTAAACTATAATAGCTCAATCATTTTATCGTGTTTTATATCTTATGTTTTGGATTTTATTTGAAGAGCACTTTGTAATCGTGTTTTTAAAGGTTCTGTATTATTATTATTATTATTATTATTATGATTATTATTATTATTGTTATTATTCTCACGACGGCTGCCCAGACAGACAACACTGTCAGAAACGCTGAGTACAGTAGAAATATATTAGTAACACGGAACGACAAAAATAAAACCGCTGAAAGTTTCACGTTAATTCTGACAGAAGTTTTTGCATCGTGATAGAAAAGCGACGTTCACATCTGGACATGGTTGTTGGAAGGTCAGAGGAAGATCATTCCTGGTCCTTTGAATCTCCGTCAGGTTCAACTTTTAGTATAAAAAAATCATTCACAGAACGTGTTTTCTGTTTTTTAACCTCGTGTGGGTTTCAAGCCTGCAGGGCGGCGCGGCGATCAGATTTCTGGGGGGGCGGCTTCAATCAACCATCAAGTTGCTGATGGAAAAGATGCATTTGCCCAGAACTCCTCCTGACAAACATCATGTCACACGGCGTTCAAGAGCGAGCGCTTTTGTGAACAACTTGAATCAAAACTATTATTTTATAATTACAGACAGACGATGCAGGATAATAGATTAAAATGTAACAATTCATGATGCAAAAGTCACACGATGTAAATATTTTTTAGTATCTTGTGAATTTAAAGACGCTTTTCTGAACGTATAATTTACAAGCATGTATTTATAAAACTTACACACATTACAAAAACATTTCAAGCATTGTGCGTCGCATAAACTCATTTAAACAAAAGTGCTCGTCACTTTTTTATGTCACGACAGCAGAGAAACATTCATCGACGCATTAAAACTACAATATTATCCTTATGTATTTTGTGTACGCTCTGACTAAAGTCACAGAGCGTCGATGAAACTGTAGCAGAAATGAAGCACGTAACGTTTTTACTCTTTGTGTCAAACTTTACGACGCTTTTACGGCGGTTGCGGGTCGTGAGGAAGCTCTTTTACGCCGTACCGTCATTTTAAAAACATTGAAATTCCACTTTTGATTTGATATTAAACAGTTTACACGTTCCATTGTGCGGTGAATGTGATGTGTGGTGACGACGCTGTTTCAGTGCAGCAGCTTCAACTTCTGTCCAGAACTTTTACTGCAGGAATCAAGAATAACGACGCGTCGCCGCTCAAACTTCGACGACTTTATGTTTTTAATTCATCTGCTCTGACAGGGCTGTCGACGCTGATACGCTGAGATAGAGCGATCGTCTTATCGATGGATGGAGCCCTGACGGCGTCCGGAGCCGTGCTTCAAACACAGTCAGGAAGAACGATCTTGAGTTTTTCTGACGTTTCTCACCGCACATGTTGTAGATAATGTAAATACACGAGGAAACGACTTCGAGTCAAGTGGCACTTACAGCAGAGCTTCATGTAAACAGGCTCGCCGCTCGTTCGACGATCGAGCGGCAAAAAACGTTGACGCGAAACGTTAAACAGAACTTTCTGCGTTTCAGCTTTATCGCTGATAGGTTTTTTTTAAATTTTATTATCATTTTGGGCCCAGAATTTTATTTCAGCTGTGTTAATGGGCGTTGAGACTTTACTGCACTTTACAGGCCACAGCTGGGGAAATCCTTTTTTCAAAGCAGCTGGCACAACAAGGGGGTGGAAATGGTGAGGAATGTTTTAACAATCTTCCTTTCACCAAATTCTGACATACAGGATGAAGACGTGAAGGATCATAAAAGAGGTATGTGTTGAAAAATCTCTCATACATGCTCCGAGTCTTTGAGCCTCGGACGGCTTCTCCTCCGCCGTGCAGTTTTCCAACATTCAACCGATTTCCCTGGAAATTCCTACGTGACAAAGATGGGATCAGAGTTTGTGTTCGCCCTTACCTGAGTCGTCCCGGGCAGGCCGTCTGTCAGTCTGTCACGCTCTCAGTTTACTCGCTTTCTCTCGTTTCTATGGTGTGCCGCTCTCTCTCTCTCTCTCTCTCTCCGTTCTCCTCCCTCCTTCGCTTTTGCTAAACGTCTTTATGTCACCACTCTTTTTCCTCCTCTCCTAACTCCACTCTTCACCTCTAATTTTGTCGGGGTATCTTCTTTTTTTGCTGCTTTGTTTTACTTATGCCGCACTGTCTCTCTCTCTCTCTCTGTATATATATGGCTTTTTCTCCTCTTTTTTTCCAAACCCCCCTTTTATCCCCCCTCTCTCCCCCGTTTCAGCTTTTATCCCTGCTTAAGTAGCAGTACCTTGCTCGGCTGCTGGTAATGAATGGTTTGTACTGGAGGCGGGACCAGCGCAGCCGTGCACGGGGGGGGGGGATGGAAAAGGTCAAAATATGCAGAAGATGGACAGATAAATGTGAACCAGACCCTCCTGAAGTGAAGTCCTGTTCCTGGTAGGTGTTACCTCTGTGAGCCTGATAATGCCCTCACATCCCTTTCACCTGCTGGATCTGCAATCCGTGACTGCAACGTGCTTCAGCTTCCTCTGCACTTCTAGTTATGTTTGATACATTTATACAACACAATAACATGATTTATAACTCCAGGCAACGCCGCCAGCATGGCTAAAAAGAAGAAAAACTTAATTGTGCATGTTTTAAAGTTTCTGTTGTTAATAAACGTTATAATAGGAGCAGAGCGAGAGGAGCGAGAGGTGTGAATCGTTTCTTCCAGGCATCAGAAAGTTGAAAACCAGTACAGACTCTTTATTGGTAAGAGCAGCTTTCGGCTCATTAAATAAACACATGGTCACATGATAAAAAAAACATAAAATAATAATAATAAATTAAATATCAATCTAAATGAGCCCTGTTGAGTAGCACCCCTTGAAATAACTGGAAATAAGTGATGTGAATTTGGGGAAATGTGTTTCATTTTATGTATTTATACGAAACATGGCTCCAAACTGAGGGTGGACCAACACACACAGACTCATACATACGCAGGGCTGGCTCAGCCTTCATCCAAACATCCAAATTAAAGGTTTAAAGGTCAGAAGGGAGGATTGCAAAGCTGATTGGAATCAGCCGGATTCCTTTTACTGTCCCCCGGGGGCCCCACCGAGCACCGACTGACCGAATCACTTACTGTCTTACCCTGGAAAACATCTCGTGGCTCAGACGGGAGCGCAGAGGTGAGAGCGCAGCGTCGTTTTCTTAAAGGAACATCATCGGTTCAACGTCTTTTTAACAAACAAGTCAGAAAACACAAAGAAAGATCGACACGACGAGAGATGTTCAGGAGTTTCTGGCATGTATGTACAGAAACTTCAGAATACATCCTCAGATTTCAGTCAAAGTAGAAAATCTCTCTCTTATGTCTGCGGAGTCTCTCGAGCTGTATTTTTCCAGGATATGGATCAAAAGTGAACAAAACTCCACACTGTGCCGGTGAAATTTTTCATTTCCTCTCGTCTCTCACGAGTAATCCCGTTTTGAAATGAAACCCCTTCGGTTGTTCTTCTATGTTTTAAGTTGTTTTGTTTTTACAGCCACCCTGTGGACACGGCGAGAGAGAAGAGGAGAGTGGGACATCGACTTTAAAGCAAAATATGTAACTTTGATATCATAACAGATTTATAATCATGTCTGCCTTGTAATCAGGTAAATGAAGTCTATGTCAGTCACACTGTTTCTGTTCTGGGCACTTTTACCTGCAAGAAGAAGAATATATATGACGCTTTACACATATAACGTCACACAGCAGCAACTATTTCACTGATTCTGGTGAAACTGGATCATTTTTATGGAGAAAATGTTTTCTGGTTTTCCCTCTGATGTCCTCCGGCTGCTCCGCCTCAACTCTCTGTGATGGACACAAAACTTTTCTTGATGTTAAAGTGAAGGAAATAAGCCAGCGGTGAACGCTGATGTAACCATGATGGAGGAAAGGAGAGAGCGACACCAGGCCTGAGTAAATCTGGTGAAATAAAAGGCTGAAAGACGCCGAGCTGGGCTGACTGCTGCTGGACTAGTCACTGATATTAGTGTTTGAGTCTTGGTATTTTATGTAGTTTGGCAATCCTGATACACCACTGTACTGTAAAGCAGCAGCAGCTGTTTCTTTAATATTTTTGCTTGCATTAAAGCAAAAATCACTTTGATTTAATCATTTGTAGCAAATCAATCATGTAAAATTTGCTACTTTTTTTAAAATGTCAATTGTTTCTGAGTACAGTCGTCCCTCGCTATAACGCGGTTCACTTTTCACAGATTTTTTTTAGTGTAATTTTGCAGATTTTTTTTTTTTTTACAGCGTACTGTACAGTAGAACGCACATTGTGTTCTGCGTCCTGATTAACTAAGGGAGTACTGTACAAAATGTGTGTAAAAAGGTGTATAAAGTGTGTGGTTAGGGGTTTTACGGCCTTAAAACATGTAGAATAATTGTAAAACTCACTTCGCGGAAGAACGTATCCCTGCGATAAACGAGCGACCACTGTAACGACGTGATGGACTACTTCTGGACCCCCTAACAGATAAAAGCAGCCTCATGTCAGCTCCAGTCGGCCTGATTCATTTTCTTAAAGTCGCCCTCCCTGAAATCGTCCGTTAGTAAAATAAAGTTCCTTCATTGACTGAGGGAGATAAGTGAACTCTTCAGTTCTCAGGTTTCTGGATGATCTCAGGTCTGTCTGAGCAACAACAGAAAGGTCAGGCCACATGGAGCTATTATCCAGGTTTGACCTTTGACCTCCTCACCGGCGGTTTCTTGGATTGTAAAGTATTATATATTGGGAGGGAGGTGACCTTTGCTCTGGGGACCACTTTAATAAAGCTGACCTGTAACCTTCACGTGGAGAGCACGGAGACTTTTACGATTACAGTTACATTATGTAATTATGTTGACGCAGCCACAGGGGGACATCATTTTTAAAGCTGCACTAATGGGTAGTTTTTCTATTTTTATTATTTCTATTTAAATGGGTTTAAATGACATGGGAGGATGTTTGTTGTTCATAGTGGGAATCCACAGAGAGCTCCCTCATCAGCTGAAGAGAGCAGAGTTTTAAATCACTGCATCGGTTAACTCCCCTCCAACCATGTCAGGGTCACATCCATCACACTGATGTCTCTGCATATCTGCTGTGTAAATAGCATATTCATCACAGCAGCCTTATCAGGTGATGTTCTCACCTGGTTCTGCTGCCAAACTACATATAAGTTACTATCGGAGCCAAAATATCATGTCGAATGGGGCCAAGATCTAATTTTTTTTGCTCTAGGGTTACTGTCTTTTTATTCATTTTCTGTAAGTAACATTACAGCAGAGGCGTTCTTCTACATCCCAGATTCCATCAGTTCCCAGGGGCGTCGTTACAGAAAAATGTCCAAATTACTGGTCTCGTCTTAGTGTGTGGACAGGATAGGACACAACCATGAGTTGCTACTGTCACAGGACGAGCGGACCTCCAATATTGTCACATAGGAAATCCTACCTACAACTGTCAACTTGATTCTTTAATCGGTGACTGAGAACAGAAGTAAGTCAGGTTTCTTTATTTGTCTCCACCAGGGAGAAATTTGTCCTAGAGATAGGGAAGGTTACAGAACAAAAAACACATATCAACATACCCCAAACGGTACAGACGTAGCGACCTACAATATACATAAACCAGCATGACATGAAATACACTAACTTTATAACCTAAGAATCCGTCCAGAAACAATTGCGTTTATTTCTGGTCATTAATTAGCTTAGTAGATAAGGGAATAAAAGAGTGCTTGAAGCGATTGTGCTTGCACAGGGGAAGCCTGTATCTCTTCCCGGACTGAAAAAATTTAATCTAAAAATAACAAATTTAAAAAATAACTTTGGGTTTCGTACAGGACACAAATCCTAATCTTTTGGATAAATTTAACAAATGTAGTCGGTATGACTGTAGATGTTCTTCAACTTAGAGTATGTGCAAACCTCTTGAGAGTTTCACCAATCTTGTGAGCATAAGAAACATTTCCTTAATGTCAGCTTAAAGTGAAGTAAGATAGGATTTCAGCTTTGAGAAGTTTCTGTAATGAGGCTCTTGGTATCCAGCGATTTAAAAGACCTCCAGATGTGCTTCACCCTCCAGAACGTCACAACGTGACGGCAGCAACTAGAAAAGTAGAAGAAGAAGAAGTCAACCTCCCTCATCCTACTCGTGACTACGAGATCAAAAAACCTAATCGAGCTACATGAAAGACGTCGATGACTTCGTGGAAGAAATTCCTCAACTGCTTTGTTCAGTTGAGTCTTGCTTGAAAGATCCCATGTTATATGTCCTCAGCCACTTTAGCTAAAGTAGTCGTCTCATTTATCATCAGGGCTAGAAAAGCACAGAGGTGTCCCACTGGAGCACAGACATAAAGCAGTTTCATTGAATTTGGGGCAAACTTAAAAACAAGGAGATTCTTTTGTAAAGCTTTTAAAACATTTGTTCATCGTGTTTTAGAAACATATGAAGGCTCAGACCATCCGAGAACATGGTGGACAGCCGGATAATGGTGCAGCAGTGGTGTCACCAATGGTGTACACCGTAACAGAAGATCTGAAGGGAGAAACATAAACTTTTACAGCTCACTTTCACACCTGCGGAGCTGATACTAAACATGTGTATTTTAGTTTCGAGTAACACGTAAGTGCGACTGAACATCTGGGAAACAAACTTCCTCCACGTTTTTTTTTTTTTGCACCTTTTTTTAAACACATGGATGGGTTTTGATGATCCAGTTGAGGAATCTGTTTTCTTTTTTTAACACAATGTGTGTCAAGGTCGATGCAACGCCCCAAATCATTCACATTATGTGCGTGTGCGTGCCTCAAAGAGTTCGTTCAGACACCGGCATATTTTGCGAACCAAGAAATTTTCCGAAAGAAAGGTTGGAGCCAAGAGTGAGAATATTTCAATTTTTTCAAAACTTATTTACGACCATCACAGATGTTTGGCTTGATGGCACGTTGAACTGAAACCAGAATCTTCAAACGCCGTCAAGCGAACTGGCAGCAGTGGATGCCGAGCGAAAAGTCAAAAGAGACAAAAATCCCAGTCGGAGAGCCTGAAAGTTGCAGCAGGCAGCAGCCAAACACTCGTTCCCAAGAGCTTTGCAGCAGGCCTGACATTTTAATTGATGTTTATGACTTAATTTTGAAGCGTTGCAGCACAACAGAGAAATGAAGCAACAGATGGTTTCATCCAAGCTGTCTGGTTGGTCAGACATGATGTTCCTGCAATGCCAACGCTCCCCATAAAACATATCTAACATAAGCTTTGCTCTGCTGGGTGTAGTTGACATCGTAACTTTTCTTTATAGAGTTGTCTGTGTAACTGGAAAGCATATTATTCACCAGTAGGATGGTTTGTATGAAACCAACAATTATCTGAACACTGCCACAGAATTATAGAAAATATTCAATATGAATCTAATTACAATAGAAAGTTATTTACATGTATTTTTCTATCTGTCAATCATGATCCAACCGGGTACTCCATCCAAACCACATGGAGATTATTACAACCATCATTGCAGCTTCATACTTGTTGTAGTCGGATGGATGAAAAGTCTTAAAAGCACTTTACATTCAAAGTGATGGTGGACAATTTTACTCAAATATGTAGGAAAACAGAAGTCCACCGCCTTAAGGCCGACTCACACCGGACGCGGAACGGATGAGGAACGGTACCGCCGCGGCGCGAGCTTTCCGTAGCATTTCTATTTTTTCCACCAGCCGCTGCTAAACCCGATAAATTTCAACAGAGCACTGCGCACCAGACAGGAAACCCGACACAGAATCAACATAATAAACTTCCGCCCCCTTTCAAAATAAAACACAATACGCAGTTCATGTAGCTTTTTACAACTTCACATCAACGTTACGTCATGACCGGTGGCACCAGGTGATCAAAGATCGATCAAAGGGTCTCAACATGGACGATGAGAGACTGATTGTTGAAGTGGAACAACACACAATCATTTATGACACAACAGATGCTTTTTATAATCTCCTCCACGTCGGAGAAGCAAAGTCAGCTGTTTGTTGTTGTTGTTTTCTTTATACACTGTTTGTCGTGGGGTCTCGCTTACGTCCAGGATTCTCGCGTGAAAACGGTGGAAATGGTGTTTTTTTTTGTTAATCATGTCTGTTGTCCTTTTCCCAGATCTACTCTGATAGGCTGATTTGAACTGGAGAGAAGGCCTATCAGAGTATATATATATGTTGAGAATGATTTTCGGGTTTTGGTTTTTAGTTTTTGTGGAATGCTATGAGCAGAGCAGCACCTTGTTTGCCTTTGTTAAAAGACCCTCTTTGTTTAGTCTAAGAATAAAAGTCAACTTGTTTTTCGGCACACCTCCTGTCCAGCGTGATGTCTTTGTGATCCTGCATCTCTCTTTACAACATACAGTAAGTAAAATAATCTTTCTGCAAACATTTGAGGTGGTTTGACAGATTTGATCTGAGTTTCGTGAGATGGATGCGTTACTAAAAAAGCGTACCCTGCTTTATCATCTATTTTACACTACATGGGACCGTAAGTTACTAAATGAACGTCACGCTGCATTAGAAAAACCTTAAATTTAAGATTTAAGAGACTGCATTAGCTTCACCTTTTGGACCTGGAAGCTCTGGCCATTAATTATATTGTCATTGTTCTGGAACAAAGTGACTGACATTGTCATCTGTGGAGACACGCAGCCAACGCTGTTAAAAATGGTTAAATATGGGACAGGCATGAGAAAACACGTGTTTGTCTTTTTTCATTAATCTGATTTTATTAGCTAAGATTCAAAGCTTCACAATATCAGAGAGAAATATTCTGCCCAGAGTTCAAAGTTTTCTCATTCCAGAAAAATTACTTAATTATGGTTCAGATCTCTCAGAGTGAAGTTCTTGTCCTCAAGATAATTGCTGCCCACCTATTTTCTACAAATGAAAACATGTGCAGTCTGATGGGGCCCAACACACACACACACACACACACACACATTTCCATGTCAGTGTGATTCCTTTGAGGATCCGGATGAGGGAACACGATGGAACATTTTATCTGTTCTCCTAAATGATTGTCTCAGTCTCTGGCAGTCAAGTCCAATCCATGAACACATCAATCAACGAGAACTTGGTTAATCTGCCTGTTTAACAAAAGAATTCGGTTTTCTTTATTTTTTTTGAGTGATCAGAAATTTGTTTTTGGCATCGATACATTTGTATGTAACAAAATAAGTTTGTTCAGCTCCATAAGCCCGAGTCTTACCCCCAAAAATCCACGGCTCGGCAACGTTGCAGCCGCAGCACTGTTTTGGTGTGTTCTCCTATGTCGACTTGTTTAGATTTGGTCATTTTTCTTTGGTTTAATATAGGGTGACCATATTTGGGTACCTGGATGCGCCGTGCGCCCTCGTCAACCCCCCGCTCCCGGGGGCGTGACTAATTTGAGAGCGACACAGAGAAACCTGGAATGGAGTAAAACGGAACGGAGTGGAATTCTATTGGCAATACATTGTGTTTTGAGACATTCGCACGAAATCCCGGACGATTTTGAAAATCCCCCCGGACATTTTATTTAGGTCCCAAAAGTAGGACATGTCCGGGGAAAAGAGGACGTCTGGTCACCCTATTTAATAGGTTACATGGTTAAATTGTTTCCCTTTTGTCTGCACAGGGTGTTTTATTTTGAAAATCCACTGAATTCTGTCTATCTTCTATATCTGAGTTTAGTTTCAGGAACCCAGAGGTGTCAAGTAACAAAGTACAAGCCTAGCCTAGTGCATCCCACATTAGCAACATTAACATTTTAATATAACATTATAGTCATTATGGCCTTTAGAAAAATTATGGGTTTTTTTCGGGGTAGGTCGTGTCGAGCACTTTAGGCCTATAACATTTTTTTCTTTACTTTTATACTAACCAACCAACTCCCTCATGGTTCCCACCACAGGTCCATCTCCTCATCCCACCTACGGTTAGGGATGTAACGATACACTCAACTCACGACTCGATTCGAGTCTCAATTTTTTGTTCACGATACGATTTTTTCACGATTTTTTGAAATCAAAATGAGCTACAGACAAATTATGACCAAATCAAATTATTATATTTATTATACTTTTTATTTGTAGGAAAAAAATCTCTCTTTACAAAAACTCTCAAACAGTTTGTGTTCTCTTATAAAAAGTGCAACTTACATCTTAAACAACAAAACACATGACAGATATCTGCTTTCTTTAGAAACAGTCAGGTTTGAAGTCGCGTGCAGGACGGACCAAACACGCCACGCTCACGCAACGCGCCGGGAAGCCTGTTTGACCAGTGAGAGCACGCGCTGTGCGGGTTCCCATTCGCCAAGAATCGAGATTCATTTTTTCTGTCAACCGATGCGAGTCGTCACGCATTTGTACCGATTTTTAATCGTGTCACGATGCATTGTTACATCCCTACTTACGGTACATCATCCTGGTCCACCGTCAGCCATAATATTCAAAAAACCATTATAAATTCATATCCATATTGGCGTGGTCTTCGTTAGTGAATCCCTCATATTTGACTGTTTCACCATATGAGCTATGTTTCGTTGACAATAGTTCACAGCGAGTGTTGACAGCGAGGTCTGTGGATTTATTGAGACATAAAGTCTGTAAAGACATGTTTGTCAAATGTTTAATTATTGAACCGTTTCAAAGAGTTTATTTACTCCGGGACACAAGTGAAGAAATTCCTTCCAGATCTCACCGCAAACCAAAGGCCAGATGAGGAAACCGTCTAGATCATTGACTAAAACTGAATCAAAAGAAAACTTCAAAAAGTTGAAAAATCTGAAGAATGATTGCAACGAACAACAACTGTAAGTTTGCAATACATCTTTTACTGGAATATTACAAATCTGTTGTACACAGCCTGAAGAATTAATGCTGCACACCCCAAATGATTCTGTTTTAATAGATTTTGAAATGGATGTTAATTAAGACGGCCTATAAATGGATATTGTTATTATGATTTTTTTGTAAATAACAATCTTCAATGTTATTTTGGTTTGGTCACGTTTGCAATCGATGCTAAAACGACTGCAGGTGGCAGAAATTTGAGCCTTCAACCATTTATCCATGTCGTTTAGCTACTTTCATTACTTTTGTGTAATTTCAACTGTCAGTCCGTTACTTTTAGTCAACAATTTTCACCTTTCCGCTCATTTGCTGACCAGTTTTCATGAAGATTCTCGAGCAAAATATGACTTTAAGGTCAAACATATGACTCATGTACAGTGGTGTCAGCCAGTCCTCGACAAGACATTTACTAATAATGACCCAATATGCCGCTCAGCTCCTGATACAGGCTACAGTCACCTCCCGCCTCGATTATTGCAACTCCCTCCTGTCCGGCCTACCTGCCTGTGCGATCAAATCATTGCAAATGGTCCAGAATGCTGCAGCACGACTGGTTTCCAACCAACCTAAAAGGTCACATGTCACCCCACTCTTCAGCGACCTGCACTGGCTGCCTTTAGCTGCCAGAGTTAAACACAAAGCTCTGACGCTACCCCACAAAACCACCTCAGGATCTGCCCCTGCCTATCTCAGCGTCTTACTAAAGGCTCACGTCCCGACCAGGGCGTTACGCTCCACTCATACAAACCGTCTAGTTGTACCATCGCCTCTCGCAAAGCGAGGTCACTCTAAACTCTTCTCTGTGGTCGTCCCCAAATGGTGGAATGACCTACCAACGGCTGCAAGAACAGCAACATCCCTTTCTACCTTTAAAAAACTTGTAAAAACCTTTCTCTGTCGAGAATGCTTCCCTGCCTAAAACTAACAAAACTAACAACTACTCTGTGCTGCTTTACACCTTTTCAGCTTATGTCCTCCTCTGTAAGTCGCTTTGGATAAAAGCGTCAACTAAATGCAATGTAATGGAGAAGAAACTGGAGAAGTACCCCCCAGGGAAAGTACAAGTACCCCTGGTTTTCTCAATAAACCTTTTTAAACCTTCGATACAGTCACACAGTCTACACTGCAAAATAGTTACACAAAGAAGTTTCCTTTGGTTCGTTTCCAATGATTGCAAATGTATGTGTTTGTGTTGAGGCTGCTGCTACAGACCTGAACAAAATCACAGACACTGTCACATTTCATAAGTTTTTTTTTTTTTTTGTGAGAACATGTGTGTACTGCCTGAAACCATCTGCATCTAAAAGCAACAATAAACCCTGGTTTACAGTGAAACACAGCCGGCTTCAGGAGAAGACCTACTGAGGTGACCAGGCCTCGAACAAAGGAGATCAAAGTTTATACACAAAAAAAAGAGCTACACTGCAAATCTGGAAAACAGGTTTTCAATCAGTTTCGAGGCCCGCAGGACACCGGTTAGAGGAAATCATCCCCCCACACTGTAATGACCTGAATGTGTTTTACTTCAGGTTTGATAAGCCAACACACACTTAAACATCAAACAACCCTCACACCCCCTTCACCAACCTTCACTGAGGGGATACAAAGAAATGAACAGGGTGTCAGGTCTTTGATGGACCGGTCAGGATAACACCAAACCTGGATGGCGTCTGAAAACCAGCAGGTCAGTTCATTACATATTCAAACAGTGTTTTCACACTGACGAACGTTCCCTTCTGTTCAGGCGCATAGAAACTCTGATCGAATTGCGACAGAGCTTGTTCTCTCCAGCTTGTTCTCGTTTCTGTTGGCATGCAGCTCTGTTCCACTGACAATCAACAATGTGCAGACGCTCATTGCATCATCAGTGCAAGCGACAGCTGGATGGAGCGGGGAGGAACCGAAAGGTGCGTCAGCTCTATATCTATGTAAGGAAGGTGAGCATGGACTCAGCCAAAGCTTTGCTGCAGGCCAATCATCCAGGACAGTGATGAGTCTACATACAGGCGGGAAGGTTAAAGGCCAACTCACACCGGAGGCGTTACAGCAACGGAACGGCTGCGTAACGGTACCGCCGCGGTCACCGTAGCAAATAGCCGCCAGTCTAGTCAATGAGAGCACTCACACCGGGCGTGGCTCAGAAGCGTCTCTCCGCGCCACGGCGCAAGCTTTTTTGTTGCATTTCTGTTTTTACCGCGAGCTGCGGCTGAACCTCGTAAATTTCAACAGAGCACAGCACACCAGACAGGAAACCCGACACAGAATCAACATAATAAACTTCCGCCCCCTTTCAAAATAAAACACAATACGCAGTTCATGTAGCTTTTTACAACTTCACATCAACGTTACGTCATGACCGGTGGCACCAGGTGATCAAAGATCGATCAAAGGGGTCTCAACATGGACGATGAGAGACTGATTGTTGAAGTGGAACAACACACAATCATTTATGACACAACAGATGCTTTTTATAATCTCCTCCACGTCGGAGAAGCAAAGTCAGCTGTTTGTTGTTGTTGTTTTCTTTATACACTGTTTGTCGTGGAGTCTCGCTTACGTCCAGGATTCTCTCGTGATCTCGCGTGAGTTGACGCCGGGCAAAGGACGCAGCTAAACCGCGGCGCAGCCGTCACACTGCTGTAACGCCTCCGGTGTGAGTCCCGTGTAATAGGTGGCCTGGTGCAGCCTCACCCCAACATCAGACTCAACTACACTCTGTCCTGCACTGTACACCAAAACAACTGATGAACAGTTAAATCAGACAGCATCATTAACCCTCTAAATATATCTACTAACTTCCATCATAGATTATAGTTTTAAAATCTGTACCTTCATTTGTTTCAGCTTTATTGCCCTTCGTAGCTGTTATGTCTATCCCCATGTAAATACATAGGAGCAATAAAAGTATCTGAACAAATTTATATATTTGTTCAAATCCTTCCACCTCACTCTCCATTCTTCAAAGCCACAGAGGAATTACTTTCGGTTTTGATCAGATGTTTCTCTTGGACACAGTAAATGTTGGATGTCTGGACACATCTGTGGAAGACTGCCAGGGGTGAATCAGGCATGCAGAGACAGATTCACTCCCAGGTGTATCGCGAGAGAGGACATGAAGTGTGATGGTGGTGATGAGAATTTGTGGCCAAATGCAGAGTTGACTGGTGTATGTCTATATCTGTAGGTACAAGTGCTGTATATATAGTGAATATGTAAAGTTTCATATTGCATAAAAATGATCAAATAAATAAAGACAAAGCCGTCAGCGCAGCATTGTGCTTTACCTGCAGTGCAACATGATTTCTAAATGCTCTAGTTTTTTTTCATTGTGCTCAAATTATTTAACAAACTTAGCTCTCCTGTACCATTAATTTGTTTGCACGTACATGTCTGTTGTGTCTGTGAGAAGCTGCTCCAAATGAATAGTTTTTAATGGGATTGATTACGTAATTTTGAATTTGTTTGTCTCTATGTATCAGTTTTATGATGATCTGACAATCCTACCAGGTACAACAATGTTTTTACAATTCCACCAGAAGCAACGTGGCAATTCACATCTGGTCTGTTTCTGACAGATGTCGCGACCTGCTGCATCGATCAGCACTGAGCAGAAGTCAGACACAGAAATGGCATCGAGAAAACGTATTGTGCAGACGTCTGACTGTAAAAAACAGACAGCAGGGAAACAATTTCATACTGCTCCGGTTCTGAAACACTTTGTCAGAAAGTGAAATAATAATGAAATATGCAACTCTAGAGTTAAGATAAACCTTTACCCAACCCAGTTCATTAATGAATGAAAGTTGATCGTTTATCGAAAATAAAATAAATTATACACAGTCGTCCCTCGCTATAACGCGGTTCACCTTTCGCACTCTTGCTGTTTCGCGGATTTTCTTTAGTGTAATTTTGCATATTTTTTTTTTTACAGCGTACTGTACAGTATGAACGTGCATTGTGTTCTGCGTCCTGATTGGCTAAGGGAGTACTGTACAAAATGCGTTGTATGTTCTGCACTCGGATAAAAAACTCCTGCACCAAAACCTTCAGAGGAAAAAGCTGTAACAGCGGAGCGGCGCCAGGAGGAACTGTGAAATACAGTTTCATTTACTAAAACAGTATTGTCCTTGTTTTTGTTAAATCTGTGAAAGTTTGAACTTTGAGAGTTTAAATAAGAGAAATGTGAGAAAATGTTCATGTCTGTCTGAGAAAAGTGTATAAAAGTGTGTGGTTAGGGGGTTTACAGCCGTAAAACATGGATAATAATTGAAAAAAATAAAGCTGATTACTTTGCGGATTTTGTCTATTGTGGGGGGGTTTTAACGGTTTTCCTTGCTTTTGTATATTAATTGTATTTGGTTATAATTTCTTCTGCTCCCCTCCCAGTTAGTTTGCAATTATGCTGCAGGTTATTAGCTGACAATCCTAAAAGCCTAATGAATGAATTGTAAGTCGATTAGGTGTTCACAACCTTCATACTGTTGGATTTTTCAAGTTAGAAATGTGTCGACCACCACGACACATCTGAATGAACTGTGAACACTGTTTATTGACTCACATTGTTTCAGTTATCCGTTCAGGCAACGTGTTCAGAGACGAGAGGCTGCAGCCGATCCATCCCAGAGTTAACAGACATTCACCACCGTGGAAAAAACCTGATTATGATTTTTAATGGTTTATTATTTTCTTTCTAATTCTGTTCATGCTCGACTGGGTCAGCAGTCTACATTCTCTGAAAACAAGAAGTGCGATACTGCTGACTGCTGGGCTGGAAGTCATGGTCACACTGCACTTCCCTTGTACAGGTACTCCCTCTGTTTCCCATTCAACAGTCTGACAAACAAGTGAATGCATGTGTTTCCTGTTCTGGGGCTTCCTCTTGCCGCAGGATCTGGCTGATCAATGTTTCTTTATCACTCGCATCAGAGCCATGACATCACATCCTTTTTGCAGTGATGAGCTCACAGCAATTTATTTTAATGGAAACACAATGTGACACCTTGATTAGATGCAATGGTCCCATCTTTCTGGCTGTTGTTGTTGCAAGGTTACTTCACATTTCACTTCTCTTGGAAGACGAAGTATGGGATGATTTCATGCTTTTACCTCTTTAATTTCTCAAAAATCTGTCACAGGTGCACAATGTGTAAATATGTAATTTGTTATTGTGCTTCTTTACATTCTAGAGATTTGATTACACCTGCGAGTGCTTGCTATCCGACCCTCCCATGTGAACTCTTCATGAACGGTCTGAGCTGACAATCAGCAGTAAAGACGCCAGATAAAACACATTTTCTAAACAGTTCCCAGTCATTAGGTCTAATAGCTGACACATTTCCACTACCAAACACTGACAGTCCATGTGATGGCAAAATAGAGCGCAGATGAAAAGCACATTGTGGTGGTGTGGAAGAATGTCGTCTATTGACCACATGAAGGGGGAAAAATAAGTATCTCCACATCCTAAAACTTTTTAATGTTTTTTAGGCACCTTCACTATTTTGTGTCGTTTACTGACAGATCGCTTCCTTTTTTCTTTTTTATAATTGGTAACATACATTTCTCTACACTGAGTTCTTCTTTTTGGAAATGCATCCCAACAGAACAACCAACATCCAAAATGCAACCAAAACTTCGTCAAAACTGGGCTAGACTAACAGCATGAATGGCCGAAAAACACAAAGATTCAACATTAGACCGTTGGAAATCTGGATGCAGCTCTGCATCAGGTGACCTGGCTTCCACAATCATCCAACCTAAACCCAGCTGAGATGTTTTGGGATGAGCTTATATGGGAACTCCTTCCAGACTTGTTGGAAAACCATCCCATCATCTGATCAGTGACATTCACCCAATCACCCACACATTCATACACCGAGAGGCAGCGGCTGCCAACAGCTCATCGACAGCAGTACAACACTCCCCACCAAAGCATTCATAGATGATACTAAGCTCACCCATATATTCACATTGGGAGCAATTTGGGGTTCAGTATCTTGCTCAAGGACTAGATGATCTGATCTACCACCTCGGCCAATGTGCATTTATATATATATATATGGCAATCTTCTGCAGATATGTTCACACATCCAGAGTTTGTGTGGCTGGTGGTCATAAACTTTCCACCTCTATGAGAAAAATAATTCCCCTGAGGGACTGGGGAGTAAAGTGGATGGAAAAGTGATCCACCATCCTGAGAAGGGCTGTAAAAGCACCGGCATCCTGAGCCTCTAGGAGACCTCCACCAGAGATGTATAAAGTACTGCAGTAAAGGAGTAGAAGTACAAGTGCTTTATCAAAAAACTGACTTGAGTAGAAGTTGAAGTGTTCTTTAAACACCATACTTAAGTAAAGTATTCAAAATGTTTTGTACTTAAGTATTGCAAGTAGTAGTATGTAAAAAAAAAATGCTACTTAAGTACTGAAAGTAAAAGTACAACTGAAAGTAAAAGTACAAGCGTGGTTCCGGCCGACAGTCACCGAGTCCTGGAACCAAACCGTTCAGCAATAAATGCAGTTTGTTCAATATCGCCTCGTCATTCATCACGTGTCCGGCTGGACGCTACAATAGTAACGAGTAACGACTCAGCACATGAAAAATGTATCCGAGTAAAAGTATTAAACTCATTAAAAATATGTAGTGCAAAGTAAAAGTGGAAGTTGGGGAAAAAATAATACTCCAGAAAAAGTACAGATACTGCATTTTAGTGCTTAAGTACAGTACTTAAGTAGTTCCACTTCGTTACTATACATCTCTGCACTCCACCCCGTGTCAGAAGCCTCAAGCTCGAGTTGTCTCAGTCTCAGCCTCAAGTTGACCTTTTTTTTATTTCCAACTGGAGCTGAGGCTGGGATTGTGTCTCATGAGCTTCAAGTTGCAGCCGAGCCAGACGGACTTTAAGCCGTGCCTTGGTATTGCCAGTACTGCTCTGTGGGGAGTAAACAGGGTCTTCCTTCGCTCACCTGCCTGGTACTCCAGAGCCTGAGGGTGTCTCAGTACTCTGCTTCTGGGAAAGAGTAATCACACCCTGTTCCACTAATCACTCGTTCTTTAATTTCTTTTTTAAGCATGAACCCGACAAAGGGAATATTGAAGTGAGTAGTTATCTCCACTAAATCATACAACTATGCATTTGTTCACCAGTAGGATAAACTACAAATTTATCCACATTAAACTTTTCTGCCACTCACTCAAGCAAACAGCTGAATCCACTAACGAGCTCACTGAACTTACCCAGCTGTCAAACAAGCTCAGCAAACTCTCACCGATTAATTAAACACCCCAGTGTCAATTCACAATTACCAATGTACAAATTTCATTTCATATCCCGGACGAGCCTCATTTATGTTACGACCCGACTCATTTTTTAGGGGAGTAACATAATTGGGACAGGAAATGAGGTGGAAAGCAACAACTGGACTCTGGGTTCTGGTTAAAGTCAGGCGTGTAATTAACCAAGGAGAGTGCACAAGAAAATATAACAGAGGCTATACAGGTACTGACAAATAACCAATCCACAAAATGAAGTTGAGTGTTACTTTGCTCTTTGCACAAAAATACACTAAAGAACAAAAAGAGATCAGCACCAATAAGATTACAAAATACAAACAGTTATTCTGCAACTTAAGCCTCAAACAGAAGAGTGTCCGACTCTTGATGCTCTGTATCAAACGTAATCTTGTCTTAATTTGCTCTATGAGCAGCTTTAATCTGATTTCCTTTGGTCTAATTTTGTTTTTGTGCAATAAAGATTCTTGTTTATCCATGTTATAGTCTTCTTTTTTTGAGTTCCTGAGCCAGGTCATGGTGTTAGAAACCCTCTTAGAGCTTTTTCGAGGTGTGAAACTGGTATTTTTTGAGAACGGGTCCCAGAGTTGGAAAATCCTAAAACGCCGGATTGCACGGAGTCGTCTCGTGTGGACGGGGCCTTGGTTTGTTAAAGCGTTGTTTTAGTGGTTAGTGCAAGGTGTGTGGAGTTGTGCACGCTAATTAAATGATTTGATTCAGCTCTGTGTTGCTTTTGGCCATGTGCTCCGTTTGCAAGAGCAGCTCCAATTTGACTCTGGTTTGTGGTTTTGGGAGACTCGTGTTCGTCTGCACGAAGCGTTCTGGTTCTGACCTGGATCTCATTGTTGTGACACCCTAGAGATTTCTCTGTAAGGCAGTAAGACATTTTCCTTTCTGGAGAACAGTTCAAGTCTCAAGGGAACATCTGCAGCTGCAGGTGGGTCACCACGTGATGGTCGCTCTGCTATGATTATAGTCAATGCTGTTACCCTGCACAAATATTCCACAAAGACTAGGATGGATAAACCCATGTTTGGGTATCAAATTAAATTAAAATGACTGATTGTCAATTTCTTTGTTTTTGAGGTAGAGTCATTCTCTGTTGTTTGACCTGACATAGGGTTAGTGAATAACCATAAACTGTATCAAAGCAAAGAGATTTCCAATGGCGAGTCCCAGTTACAGTGTGTTTTCATCACTCGTCTTGGCCTTGGCTTTCTATATGACGACACCTTGCTGTAAGAGTAAGTAGCCTCTTGGCATTAAATCATATAAAGCAGGTGCAGCTGTGAGCTGCATGTCACACGATGATCACAGGTTTTAAAATGAGATGATGAGACTCAAACTCAAAGACGCCTCCGACACAACCACGCGTCCACTTTGACTCCGCTCAGGCTCATTACAAACTGCTGACATAATGACGTGTCTGAAGATAGTTAGCCAGTATTCCACTTGTCATGCTTTAAGTCTTCATTAAATTTGTAGTGCAGAGAAACCTTATTGTGAGTGACTGGCAGCCTGTTTGTCTCGACTCCCTTCATGATGACATGAAGTGAAGAAAAAGCCAGTTAATTGATGTAATTAATGTAATTGGTTTTCATGATCTCCCTGATGGATAGTGTTGGCCTGCTGCATTTGATGGTTTAGTCTGACAGCAAACAACCTGAGATAAACTCAGATTGAGTTCACACGTACACGGGTATTTTTAAAAACTGAGACATTTCCCTTCGTTTGTATCTTTTACACGCAAACGGTGAATTCGCCTCTAAAAACGAATCTTTCTAAAAACTCCGGCTAGAGTGGAGATTCTGGAAAACTACGGTTTAGCGTTTGCGTGTAAATTCAGATAAACTGAGTTTTAGGCAGCTGATGAAGTGCGACCAGTGTTTACCTGTTGCTATGACGATGATGATGGAAGCATTCAGAGTAGCAGTCGCATTTATTCTGGTGCAAACACTTTTTATTTGCATACACAGCTGATGCATCATGTCGATGACCAGAGACGAATGAGGGCTCGGAGGTCAGCACTTCTCCCACCTATTCAAAGACACAGTCGCCGTCACCGCCAACGTCGCCGGTTTTGGGTCCGACCCGGGCGGACTGCTGCCTGGTGGGATAATTTTGAAAATGAAGTGGTTGTCCCGGATTTTTTAGGATGTCGCGGTCATCACTGTTGGTACTCTCCGACTTGCTGCGTCCTTACTTATGCGGGTTGATGTAAACGAAAACTTTTTTGAAAACGATGCTATGTGCACGATGTTATTTTGGAAAACGGAGGTAGGGAAATATTCGTTTCTCAACACACCCAGCTATGTGTAAACGTAGCCTTAGTATTAGACTTCTTCATCAACTAAAGGTGAAACGATAACGTTGTTCTGTGCTGTTGGTAGGTCAGCAGTTTTGATTTCCCTCTGCCAAGCGCTGTTCTTTGGTGCCATTTGTCAGAAAGACAAAAAATACTGGCTCGATTTTCATGGAACTTGGAGGAAGGATCTAGAATCATGGGGTGGATTTAGTGGTTGCTTTAGGCCTTGGCAAAGGTATGCATTCTTCGAGTGTTGTCTGTTCACACATAAAGAGAAACTTCACAGATCTTCAGCTCTGTGATACCAAATATCAAA
Source organism: Collichthys lucidus (assembly GCA_004119915.2). Classification (NCBI taxonomy): domain Eukaryota; kingdom Metazoa; phylum Chordata; class Actinopteri; family Sciaenidae; genus Collichthys; species Collichthys lucidus. Next base: position 36,627,523 of record CM014082.1, on the reverse strand, counting down.
CACGTTTAACATTACTGCGGCGATCTGTCTCTGATCATCTGTGAACTCCTCACATTTTGGGCTGAACATTGGTTGTCTACCAACAACCAAGATCCCAGACCAGTTTTCTCCTCTGATTGCTGGAAGTTTCATCCGACCAATCTGACAAAAATCTGATCAATGCTGGAGATTTTAGACCATTTCTTTGATCCTCGAATAATCTTAAGACCGCGATTTGATGTTTAGCCCAGCCACAACGTCAACGTTCAGTGTACAATCAGTAAATTATTTAATTGATGGGGGATGAAGCTTTGGCACCCTCTCGTGATCAAAAGTAAAAGCACATGACTTGTATCAGTTCACAGTTTTTAAAACTTTAAAAACATGTTGCAACACGTTGTAACACGTCCTGAACCCGAAGATATTTGGTTGGTTATGGACTGTTGGTGAGGAAAGGAAAGCTGTTCTGACTTTATTAAGAATGAATGTATCTATATATTTGGACATTTCATGACAGCGGTTTCAAATGCAGAACACAACCCCAGAGGAAAACAATATATCAACAACATTTAGAGCTGTTGGTGTGTTTATGTGTTCAGCACCGTACAGCTTTGATTCTATGTCTTTTGTCCAGAAACTGTTGCATCTTTGATCTGTCATTGGTACATTGTGTGTTTGTTACAAATATCACATCTGGATTCTGGTTTGATGATCTCTAACTTCTTCTCTCAAACCAGTGGGAAACTAGGGCAGTCTGTACATGGGTTTACTGGTTCTGGTGTCATTGGCACAATATGGACTTAGTGTGTTAACGAGATGAACGGACACCAAACAGGACTGACAAAACATTTGTCTTGAGTAAATAAATCTGCTTTATGATTAATTCACTCATCTGTTGCTTTTCCTGGGAAAAGTTCAACGTTGAAAAATCCTGTTAACGAGGCACTGGTTAATTTAAAACACGGTCTGTTACTTTCAGAGTTGTGCAACACATCTGGAACTCATCGAGAATGCTATTATCAGGTCTTTGGAAACATTAAAAGTTGGGGTACAAAAAAAAGATTCAATCAGGAGTAAGCACCATCTTCAAAAACAACGTCTCCTGGAAAAGGGATTAGACTGGAGTCCTTTTATAGGCTCATGGGACGCAGACTTTTTCTGGAATAAGTATCTGAGTGCCAAGTTATTATGGATCTAACATTCCATTTAAAACTACTCTACTCTTATTGACTTTCTCTGATGTACTTTTCACACATTATTCTTCTGTATTTTGATTTTTTTTTTATTAATGCCCACTGGTTCCATTTCACAAACATGTATTTAATGAAGTATATTTGAGACTACAGGTATTGAAGGTCAACTGTGGACAAACTTTTTATTATACTCTGTATATGTGAATAATGAGATGTGAACAATGCACAACGGTTTGCCTAACAATCGCCAAAAAAAGTCTGAATTATAAGGGGGGGAAAAAAGTCAGAATTCAGTCTCATGTACAAAGGTTCAGCCCTTGTTTGCTGCAGCGGCGGAGGTTTCAAATCCCAGAAAACAAAAAAAAACCTCACTATTGAAGTCAGAAATTTGAAGAAAAAAAATCTGAATTTTATGAAATAAAGTTTTAATTTTAAGGAAAAAAAGTCAACCCCCCTAACCCCCAAGCATCCAACCCATCAGAAATTTAGGAAAACAGTCAGAATTTTGAGCCCCATGTACAAAGGCTCAGTCTTGCTGCAGCAAATCCTCTTTCAAATCCCAGAGAAGTGAAAAACTCTCAGAATTCTGAGTTTTAAAGTCAGAATTTTGAGGAAAAAAGTCAAAATTTAAAGGGGAAAAAAGTCAGAATTTTGAAGGAAACAAATCAGAAATTTAAGAAAACAGTCAGAAAGAAAAATAAACTCAGTGGGTAGAGCATCAATCCCATGTGCCATGTACATGATTTCTTCTTTTTTTTTTTAAGTCAGATTTTGAGGAAAAAAGTCAGTATTTTGAGAGAAATAATAGCTCAGTGGGTAGACCATCCGCCCCATGTACAAAGGCTCAGTCCTCACTGCAGCAAAATCTCTTTCAAATCCCAAAAAATAAAAAAATAAATAAATAAAATAAAAAGGTAGGTAGACTTTTCTGTCAGTGATTTTCCTACAAATGGCCAAAAACCACGGCAAAAAACCCCCAAAAAATATGGGTGTGTGTTGGTAGAATTTTCAAGAGCAATGTACTCCCATGTAAACTGGAGAGGAGAAATTTTCAAAAGCAGATTCAACTTGATGAAATTAGTCTGAAAATGTATTTATATAAAGGTTTTCAGACAAATCAAATGCTATTCAAAGTGCTATACAAGTCATCAACAAAATATTAAAATGTATTCAAAAACTAAAACAAGCAAAGTTGATTTAAAAGACAACAATAAAAGGTGGATAAAAAAAGATAATACAATATAAATAAAAGATAAAACAAGCAAAAATAAGTTAATTACACTGTTAAAAATGTTTAAAAGTAAAACTTACTGTAAAATTAAAACAAAAAAATTCTGTTAAGGTTTTGCAGAGAAATTATATATATATTTAAAAACTGTTATTTTACAGATGTTCTTTGAATTATTACGATCAAACACTTTGCACTATACAGAATAAGTGGTTCTGCAGAGAAACACTGGTACATAGACATCAGGGCACAATTACCCAGCCAGTGTCTTGCTTTAGGAGTTTTTCCTGACTTTTGTCATTCTTCATTTTACTTTTTGTCCAGTGAATTGGCATGTACAGTATGTGGCAGGCACAACATGCCAGAAAGTTTCAACCTCAAGAGAGCACTTAACTTGTGTTATAGAAATTGGGATTACACGGCTATTCAGATGTTTAAAATCATACGAGGTGTGTGTATGTTCCTATTTATTACATGTCTTGAGGGCACCTCCTTGCTGAGGCTGGCAGGGTCAGGTAAAGTTCAGGTTAATGTGTAAATAAAGGAATTCCTGAACAGAACAAGGGTCAGAGAGGTGACATTTAGATTGGGGATATGCTGACTAATGATTAAGGGAAAAGAAAAACGTTTAGATGCTAGATATGCAAATTACCTGTTAATTTGCAGGGGTTGAGAAAACCCATCATCGAGTGTATAAAAACCAACAGTTAGAGCTCCTCGAGGAGCCTTTTCTCTGTAACCCCTTTCACAAATAAATTAATAATCATAAATTCAACTTAAACTTTGATACTTTGAATCCAGTCTTCCTTATTCAAGGGTTTTTCTTTAAAATTCCAGTAACACTTTGTACTGTTTTTCTTTAACAAAAAGATTATGCATCATATGTGATGTCATGAAAATTTGGTTTTTCTAAATTTGAGTTAGAATATAAAACTATGGGGTTGTCGGTAGCATAGTGGGTTGTGCAGGCGCCCCGTGCATCGAGGCTGCAGCTGGCCTATCAATTAGATATAAAAAGCCCAAAAAATATACTTTACAACAAAGAATGTAAAAGTATAAATAAATTCACAAACCTCCGCACCGAGGCGATTGTGTTTGTACGTGCATTTTGGAATTTGATTCAGACGGCTGGATAAAGCAACGCCTGGATTCTTTGGTGTGTTTGCAGAAGAACTCAGGTGCTACATACTTCAGATGCCCGGTCGGTGGGTGTGTGGTGTCGCTGGAGGTGGCTGTAATCTGATGATGTGTGAAATCTAACAGAAACATCAGTCAATGATAAAAGACTCCATGATCGTCTGTTTTCTATTGATGGAAACCAGGTCGCTGTCTCCAGCATCAGTTCTACATCAGTACAAAATGTGCATCATCTGAGTGGAAAAATCTTTTTGTGTGCGTGGTCCGGACATGTGGTTGTTGTGCGTCCTGCTATGACGTCTCTACGGTTCTTTATGTCCTCAACTTTAGTATAAGTGACAAGCACCAAAGTGTCTCGAGCCAAAATACTGCAGCGCCGCAGGCCGCGGGATGCCTTAAAATAATCGAATCATACAGCGACTCTAAACTTTCCACAAAAAAAAATGTTTCTGCTAAATGAATCAAATTCAGATACAAAGAGTCATTTCTGATATATTAATATTAACCCTTAATGTAATAATTAATAATAATAATAATAATAATAAAAAGTTAATCAGACTGTATTTGTACAACACTTTTCATATGCGCAGCTCTTTGCAATATGCTATCATCATTTTAAAGCAAGGACACACCAGAAGATAAAAAGAAATAAAATTGCAAATTAAATTAATAATAAATAAAAATACATGGCATCACTACTACTACTACTACTAATGATAATAATAATCACATTCAAATCTAGAAATTTGGGCCAGATCCTATATCACAGTTCCAGCCGTGTTTTTGTAGAGCGTCAAGCAAAGGCCGTGGAAAATCACAGGTTGTAACATTTACATTATTTAATTGTACTGTCAAAGATGTAATTAATAATTAGTATTTTTATCTTGTATTTTTATACGACGTGTGTCATTAGTTTTGTCCAGTCATGCTTTGTTTCATTGTTGTGGATTGGTGGTTGGATTTTGTCATCGCGTTCTTGTTTTGTCATCAGGAAAAAAATATTTTATTATAATTAATAATAATTTTGTGTATAAAATAATAAAATCATTTTAAGTGAAGAAACTTTGACATACTTTATATTTAAGAATAGTATTCCTCAAGTAGGTGGAAATCTTTTACTTGGCTCAGAGGCAAAATTTAGGCTAACTACCATTTGGAAGTGACTCTTCTTTGTTAGCACCTGCAGGCTAATTCGGCTCCTCAGATCAGATGACTGCAGGAACAGCTGCACACATTTAAAAAGAGAAGAAGAAGAAGAAGAAGAAGAAGAAGAAGAAGAAGAAGAAGAAACGAAAGGAAAACGGTTTTTACTTGACAGAATAATCCAACTGTCAGGCCAGATTCACATGAATCATGTTCCAACACGACATATGGAAGGAGGAGAAATTTCTAACACGGTTTTGAACGTTTACAAAGTTACATCGGCGTGCCGTGTAAACCAGATTCTCATGTTGGCTCGTAGTCGCCCTTTTGATGAATCACAGTAAGGTCGACTGAACATGAACGCAGCTTTTCAGAAACACCAGAGAGATACTGAGATTTAAAAAAGTCGCTTTAAAAAATGGGATTTTTCGTCAGTAACCTCTGCATGTGCATCCTTCTTGCACATTTCAAGGTTATTTCATTTATTTAACACTTTAAAAAAACAAACAGACACACAGAATAAAAAGTGAAATCTAATACTGAATATATATATTCAAAATACAGTTTAAACACAGTGAAAGTCAGAAAATAAAAGCGGATCTCAGCCTGTGTAAAGATCCAGAACTAAGGCGTCTCTACAGAACATCGTCCCCGGCCTTTTTTTCCTCAAACAGGACGCAGCCAGCACGCCGTGTTCAGATATATGCAGGAGCGAGGCCGTGAAGAGTTTAAAATTAAAATTAATCAATTAATACATTGTAAAAAAGTGGAAAGACAAATGACAAATAACAGATGTAGCAGATAAATTTCAATTAAACACTCTGTTTTTTTATTTTTTTTATTTCAAAGCTTTGTCTCCTCAGCTTGGCCCAAAATGTCTTAATATGAATTTATGTTGTTATTGTTGCTATTATTATGAATAGTAATCATAGTAGTCGAAGTTGTGGTCAAAGCTGCAAATTTTTATAACAATCAAACACATAATTAATGGGAATCGTATAATTTTAATCAAAGTATCAAAGTATCAATACTTTTGACAACCCTAGTTCGACACCATTGTTTGCTGAAGTGTAGCAGACAGTGAATCCTAAACGTCTGCAGTTAAACTCTGCATCGTTCACTGAGCAGCCTGTCCCACTTTCTATTTTCAAGAGATCAATTTATTTTTTACATTTGGCTGCGATAACTCGAAACCTTCAGCTGTAGCTGAAAATAATCTTCAGGTTTCCACTATTAAATGATGTACACCACTTCTGAACAACACACTGACCTTAAAGATATTCTGACCCACTTACACACACATGTATTATAAAGACTTTATTCAATTACATAAAGCAGCAAATCCTCACATCTGAGAAACCAGAAGCAGAAAGCTTGAAACATTTGTAATAGCAGTAGTTATAATTTAAAAATGCTGAATTATCCAATGTAGAATTTTTATGGTATCACCTGTCAGACAAAAGAGGAAACTCTCTCTGACTGACCGTGCTGCACATGCTGACATGTTTCCTCGAGTGACCCAGCCAGGAGTTAGTGGGACGTGTCGTGCTGTGAGGGCACAGCAGGAATCCAAACGTGATGACACGTAACACCGCAGCCACTCGAGTGCATTACAGTGACGGACATGTGGATGTGTTTACCTGCACACAGCAGGGCCGGCTGTGTTTCCATGTTAAGGGTTAACAGGAACAAACGGTGGCTCCGCTTCCCTCTTACTCAAACATGAACAATATTTATTGACATGTTAGACCAGATATAGAGGGAAGAGGAAGTGACATAAAACCACATGAACAGTTCAAATTGTTCTTAACAAAAGGAGGTTAGGCAAAAAAGGAACGAGAGCTGTTTAAAAGAACAACCGAATATAAGAAAAGGAGAACTCTTCATGCATTTCTTCTTCTTCTTAAAATCGTAGAGGCTTACAGCAGATGAAGCAAACCAATCGGTTCATCCAGCCTCCTCATGTCTGGAGACGGGTTTAAAACGGCAACGATACGTGCAGCCGCAGCTGTGTCACACACTCATTTACTGCCGAGCAGCTGTTTGTGCGCGTGCGTGTGAACTGCGCATACAAATGTGTGTGAATTTTAGTGTAGGGTCAGTTTCTTCACAAGCTTAAACCGGCCTGATAGAGAACTGGTGTTTGTCATTACGAGTCAAATCAAGATGAGAAGAAGCAGTCCTCAGCGACGTTTAACCCTTTAGTGGCCAGTTGTTTCAATCCTCTCAGCTCTGTGGCAGCATTAGCACCAACTCTGGCACGGCTACAACTCTGCTTCCCGTCAGCACTCACCTGCGGCTGTGGCTCACAGGCAGAGCGGGTCGTCCACTAATCAGATGATCGGCGGTTCGATCCCCGGCTCCTGCGGTCTGCATGTCGAAGTGTCCTTGGGCAAGACACTGAACCCCAAATTGCTCCCGAAGGCTGTGCCATCGATGTGTGAATGTGTATGAATGGTTAGATCCACAAACTGATGAGCAGTTGGCACCTTGCATGGTAGCCAAGGCCATCAGTGTGTGAATGGGGTGAATGAGATATGTAGTGTAGAGCGCTTTGAGTGGTCGGAAGACTAGAAAGGTGCTATATAAGTACAGTCCATTTACCATTTTTACCATTTACCTGTAAACCTCTTCTTCTTCTCCCGGTGGTCCAAAAACACCTCCGGTACTAACACGAACACTTCCACCCGGTGCTCTGAGCTCACAGTCCAGGCGGCCCGACTAACAGACTGAGCTAACAGCGGCTACAGCTGGCAGCAGTTTACTTCACTGTCCATCATAAAGTCTGTAAATCACAGAGAGGACGTCAGAGGAAAAAACAGAAAACATTTTCTCCATAAAATATGATCCAGTGAAACAGTTGGTGGTGTGTGACGTCAACACAAAGTTACATAGTGCAAGAATGACTGAGGGACCATGACCATGATTACAAGTCACTGTAGCATCCAAATGATTCATTCTGTGGTAGAAAAGTTACACAATGTTGCTTAAACATCGACCAAAGCGTCATGGCATGTATATTTATGCATCCTGAGGACAGTCGTCACTGTTTTAATGGAAGACTTGGTTTAAGGGACCGCAATGCAAGTGTCCTCAGAAGTATAGAAAGACAAAGAATCGAGTGTGTGTAACTGAGAAAATGAGGTGCGTGTGAGTAATGCTGCTGTTCTTTGTCAGCACCGGCTTCTCGTAAAAATAAACTCCCAATAAAACGTTTGTTTTTGAGGTCGAAGCAGACAGACAACTGGGACTTTGTTAGTTATGAAATATTGTTACTTTTGGAAACTTTAAGCAGAGCGATAAAAAACTGAGAAGACACAAACATTATTCAAGTATGGATGGAAGACTGAAAAAGAGAAACACCTGGTGAAAACACACAAACACACACTGTGGTCATTAACTTTGTGTTGAACCATCATGACCTCACATAACCCACATCCCGCCGCCTGCCGTTGTTATCGTGAACGCCGACTCCTGTAACAAGATCTGGAAGCCGAGGAACAAACACAAAAATCTGAATCTCCTCCCACCATCTGAGGAATGTGAGGACCTGCTGCACTGACTTCATTTTCGATGGAAACAACAATCTGGGAACTACAAGTGTGCACGCTTACTGTTTTAGTTCGGACCGATTTCATCAACGAGGGTCAGTAAAAACCAGGATTCGCTTCAAAGCTGAAGCTCAAGGATGAATCAGAACCGATTATTTTGCAGGTTGGTCTGTTGAACTCGGTGGAGCAGTGTTGGAACATTGAGGCACGGCCAAGAGTTTTAAGCCTCATTTGAAGCCAATTACCAAAGTAGTAGTTTGGATGTGGGAAACTGTTTTTCCAGTTGTTCAGCAGGCGTTGTTGTTGCACACATCGGTAGGGGTCCATGTGAAAGTTTACAAGGATTTGGTGAAGTCTCTCGGCCCATAGTGCCACAACATAACATTTTTTTGGCCCCATCACTTCTGAAATGAATCCAGCGCCCTCGACTGCAACAATCCGCAAGTGGGAAGTGTCAAAAAGAGGCACGTCAATGCACTTCAAATCTGGTTATAGGCCCAAAAGAAAGAGGAATAATTCAGACTTTAATAGTTAATTAAGGTGCTGGTGATTTTTGCGATTATATAAAACAGAAATCACAACAATTTAGACGCCAGAGCTTGAAATATTTGGTGATTACTAATCATTTTGGCCCTAAAACATGACACGCAGATACATTCACTAACCAACGGGGTGGGGCGGAGGAGCAGGGGATGGAAATAGTTGCATACGAGGAACATTACAGCCCAGAGACAAACAGCAAATCAAGCACTTTTTTTGATATCCAAGCCAACTGCTCAGATTAAGCTGTTGCCCTCAGCCAAGATATGTTCTGTGGGAATGCCACACAGATAAGACTCTTTATACAGATAAATACTTTGACCAAGTAGTTTCAGTTGCCTGAATATAACCATGTGTTAGCCGCAGGGAGGGCGGATCTGAGAAAGCTCCCACAGTGAAACTGCCCTGCTGAAAAGAAACCAGAGGTCATCTGATGTGCTCAGCTCATCATATAAGAGATAATCAAACAAAAAACAGAAGTTTTTTCAGATATAGCATATTGGACTTCTGCCACTGGACATAATCACACCCATGCGTCTGAGATAGTTCCAAGATCTGCCTCCAATTTTCATTAAGAAAGGTTGTTTTTTTGTAACCAGATATAAGACATGGGGATTTGCTCACTGACAGTTGTACTTTGGACACGAGGACAGGCGCCAATTTCTGCTGCAGATGCAGATGATGGGATGATGAGCTGTCTTAAGAACGCTGGCCAGACCTGGATGGCTCATTAAAGCTCTATCTGAAGGCAGCGTTCACATCGCGTGACACATTACACGCGTTTTCCACTCGATCACAGTTTTTCGATACAGGAGCCGGATCCTCTGAAGCTTTACATTTCCAGGTTCAACATTTAAGTTTAATTTCAACTCTGGAGGTAGAGCTGGCAAACACGTGAGGTCAATATATCTATTAAAAGTTGAATTCATCATGAATAACATATTGGAACAAAAACTAGAGTCTAGTTCGTTGATCCTACGAAACTTCACCCACCAACTGAGTCAATGCTCAGACAGAAGCATTAATTAATTATTTAATTACCATTAATGTCATCCTCCTCGGCTGAACTTGTGCACGATGCCTGGATGTTGATAGAGTTGGCAGGTCTGGTTCTGTGGAAAGAAATGAGTACCTACTAGTGCTGTCAAAATTAACAGGTTAATTCTGTCTTTTTTCTATTTGCACTGTGCATATGTCACCTAAAGCCAATAAAATCAATGAATTTAAATATACTTTCTCTTGATCATTTTACATAAATAAATATTCATTATAAGCTTCAGTCTCAGAAAAATGCAATTAATTTATTGATAAAAAAAATCTGTAATTAATCGAGATTAATCGTGATTAATCGTGATTAATCGCGATTAATCACGATTAATTACAGATTTTTGCGATTAATTTGTTAATTTTTTTTAATCGATTGACAGCCCTAGTACCTACATGAAACTGCTCACAACAAGGTCTTGGAATTATCTTCGGTAAAGGGGTCATGATTTCTGGGAAGAGACGAATGAGCCATTTCCCAACAGTCCTTTGAATTCTAATGACACAGCCCACCCAGATATTATATATATTTTGGAGGATCCAGCTCCTGAACTGAAACTTTTAGTGTCCTCACTTTGAGATATTCTCAGAAAATGGACTAATCCAACATAGTGTCAACAGCTGCCTCTCAGCGATATGACTGATGTCTTTGTAATTTAGATTTAGGATGATGCTTTCAAACCGACCAGGCGCCTTGTGCTCTTCAGGCCTCATTTACTGTCAAATAAGGGAAGCTGGCCAAATTTCAAACAGCACTGCAAATGCCTTTAACAATGATCTAATGCTAAGTTAATGTGTACTTAAAGGAGTGTTTAGTGTCACACATATCTTTCTAAATATTCATAATTCAGTTTTCAGCCGCACTTTCTAAACTGAGAGCTATAAACTGCCCATATTTCAAGAAAAGCAATCACGTCCATTTGTTCTCCACTGGAGCTGCCATAGGTTATTATGGGTCGTGTGTTTCTTTCAACATCTGGTGTTTTATTAGTCGAAGCTGAGGGACAATAAATAGTCATGTACGATAAAAAAACGTATACCCTTTCCCCTATCACAGCTATCACAGGAGTCCGTTCACTTCAAGTTCAATCTTAATTATTAACAATAATCAAACAGGTACAGTCATGAATGTTAGTTAATGGACATTAGTCTGACAAAAGTGATAATTATAAACATTAAAGCAGCTCTGCCAGTGTGTAATACTGCTGTAGGAAATATGCACGTCTTTGTTTTGTTATACACGACGTGTGCTCCAGTTCTGGCATGACATCAGCTCTGCTCCCCGTCAATCCTGACTGCCTCCTCTTCCTGTGGTCCAAAACGCTCGTGGTACAAACAACACTCGCCCTTTGCTTTGAGCTCAGAGTCAGAGGGAAAACCAGAAAACATTTTCTCCACCAAGATCACTGAAGAGCATCGTGGCGGCTTCACTTGTTCGTGTGGTGTTTGTGAGCTTGCTTCGTTTGTTGGTATTCGGAACTGTGGAGGTTAGTGTATTGAATTGTTGGGACTGGGCAGGGATTAGTTTAGATATATTTACTGATCACACAGAGTGTATTTCTGTTAGCCCCATTAGTTTAGAGGTGCTGTTTTTGATGTGTTTTTGTTATCTGCTAGTAGCGTAGTTAGTGAGGTTTTTTCTTTCTCGTTTTGGTTTCTTGTTAGATTATATAGGCTCTGTTAGAGTTAACAGTAACAGTCTTTTTGTTATATTTGTTTGTTTTTCACAGCCCCTGCTCGCCCTTCGTTCCCCTTTTTGCGTCACCTCCTTTTGTTAAAAAACAATCTAAACTTTCATTTAATAAAATACTTTTGTTTAATAACCTTTAAAATCTGGTTTTATGTTACTTCCTTCCATACCCCTTTATTGGGTTGTAACACAGGCACATCTCATCGTCTATAGTCCGACTGAATTTTGTAGTTTTTATAATTGAATTTATTTCATTCTCTAAAAGTAGTTTGAGTGCCACATGGTCTTACAAATAACTCCAAAGTTTGAAGTGATGAACCTCAGTCTGTACTCTAAACAACAGGAAATGATATAAAACAGCATTCAGCTCAAATTTCAAAGCACTTGTTTCAAATATATAAATCCTGACAAAAAGTATATTACATCTGATGATTGATGTGGACTGCTCTCTGGCCATCACATCGTACTGACCATAGCTGCAGTCAGTGAAACTCCTCTGAATAAATAAAGGTCTTTGTGAGTTGCCTTCGTATTGTTTCATTCGTGCACATGTGCGTCTTTGTTGGTTTCAGATTTGAGGTGGTTTCTCCAACGATCTGACGAGGAGCTGCTGACAGTGAATGAACGCGTGTTTATCGCTGCGATGCGCTACAGCTGTACGTCGACTGATGCGGCGGCGACGAGCTTGTGTGTGTCTGACGGAAATAAATAGAGAAGGTGCATTCAATCGTCATGTATAACTAATACATGCCAGTTCCAATCTATAGAAACCTGCTGTGTCCTGCCCACGCTGCACCAAGAGGACGTCTCATGAGAATAAGTGAAAACACCTGTGCTTGTGACAAGGCGGCGTTTTTCTTACAGAAACTTTGCGTTTCATAGTCAAACTTCTTTTCCTCTCTCTTACTCGCTCACACACAAACATGCAAACCATTGGAGCATCTTTGGACAGCAAGCTGCTCCCTGCAGCCGGATCAACCATTCGGAGGTGCAGTGCCACAGTTATCAGGTTGCTGCAGTGTCATACAGTAACTATACAAACCTCTACATTACTCTGCAAAAACAAATGCTTATGAAACATGTCATGTTGTCTAGATAATGCTCCAAAGTTCAGCTGAATGTTGGCGACTTCTAAAATAACACTGTTCACGTCTGGCCTTCGATTCGTTTGAGAAGGCAGAGCCACTTGACCCCATGTCCTCTACACCACAGATCCTCAACCACTGGGCCACAGACCGGTACCGGTCCGTAGGTGACTTGGTACCAGTTCGTGGGCCTTGCACTATTAACCCTGAATAAAAAAATATATTATTGATTATCGAGTCTGAACGATCTTTTAATTTGGAAAAAACGCTTGTCTCAGTCACGTGATCAAAAATTTAACCCAAAAGCAGAAATGAGTAAAAAACAAACTTGAGCTTCTTTGGAAAAGGAAAAAGGCCCAGAGAGGAAACCAAAGAAGATTCTTCGACTTCGAAGAAAAAGAAAGCTGCATTTAACAGACTACAGGTACCTCACAACCATAAAAGACCCCCGAACTTCGAAAGAATGGATGGACCCATTTGTGAACAGACCAGGTGAATCGAGCCCTTAAAATAACTCTGCTGGTGTTCTGGATTAAGATCAAGACAGAAAAAAAGCATCTCCGCCTTGCTTCCATTTCCAACATCCCATCTTTGTGAAGCAGGATTTTCTGCAGTGACAGCGACCAAAACCAAATTACAGAGTAGGCTCGATATGGTAACACACGGGGGTCGTCTCCCATTACCCCCAGATGGGCCCGGCCTGTCGGAGGGAAACAAACTCAGGGCTCCCACTAATTCAGCGAGATGGTGAGTTGAGTTTTTACGGACTTTGGTTTTAGTTGTATTTTATTGGTCAAAGCGTTGAAAAGCGTATGAGACGCCAAAACATTAAGATATATTTTTCTGTAAACTTTTATTTTTATTTTTAATAAATGCGTTTTTTTTAAAGTTGTTTCTATACCGGTCCGTGAAAATATAGTTTTACACCAAACTAGACCGCTGCTCTACACTATCAGCAACATGCAGATAAATGATTACATTTTGTCAGCAGATTCATCACAATGTAGGAAACTGCACAACACACACACACAAATACATTCCTACATTACCATGAGTGGACTATGAGTTTGCACCAACTAAGTGTGTCCCTCTGTTTCTGAAAAATAAAAGAAAAATAGAAAATGTACTTTTAAGGTTTTTTACCATAATATTTAAAAAAAAAATGTAATCACAAACTGGGGAATTACATTTTCCACCAATCACAGAGGGGGACCTCGATATACTATGTCTGTAAACATTTATCTGCAATTCAAATAATATAGAATAATCATGGCCACTTGCAACTGAGAATGCAAAATGTTGTAGAAGTAGGACTGCAGTATCATTACATTTACTTTATCTGTGTTTTAATTGTATAAAATATATAACACTAGTGCTAATTTTAATTTTTTTCTGTGTTCTTGTTGTTCATTTTTAGGAGGAGTCAAGTCTGATACCAGCAGTCATGCTACTTGCTATGAAAATATCAGTTTGATAATTTGAGTGAAAAATGTGTATAAATTTTAAGATGCATGGACTCCCCATGTTTAAAACCTGATGACCCATGTTGTGACGTCACAGACCGTTTGGTTTCCTGCCCTCCTAAATATTCAGTGGGGTTAAGGTCGGGTCGGGTGGAGTTAAGTTGGACTCAGTTGGACTTCTTAAAGTCTTTTGGGCTCATGATCCTGATGTAGTATGAATTCTTCTCGACAAAGATCTAAACCAGAGGGTGTGACTTGTCTCTGAAGAATGGAGTGCTACTTCATGGACGGTGTGTGCAGTCAACTCGGTGCAGATGTCCATCGCCATACACTCCGGTTTCATCCTCTCAGTCCCAGAGGCGGTCCTGGCTACGTTTACGCCCTGGGCACTCGTCAGTATATTTCCTCATTCTGGCTTTTTTCTATTAGCACTGTGCATATGTCACCTTAAGCCAATAAAATGAATGAATTTAAATATGTTTCTCTGTGTTTATTCTACATTAATTTGATCATTTTACATAAATAAATATTCATTATAAGCTTCAGTTTCAGAAAACTGCAATTAATATATTGCTCAATTATTGATAAATTAATCACGATTAATCGCTAATCACTAATTAATCGCAAATTTCTGTAATTAATCGCGATTAATCGTGATTAATTAATCGCGATTAATTACAGAATTTTTTGCGATTAATTAGTTAATTTTTTTAATCGATTGACAGCCCTAATATAAAAGGTAACAAGAACAGTGTAGCACTGTTTCAGATTTTCCACCCTGACATTAACATTATCTACAGGTGTGAAGTGCATCTAAAACTTTTCCAGCCTTCTCTGATGCAAAATCATCAATTACATCAACACACGAAATTTGTTGTGCAACTGTACGATTGATGCTGATGATGACAAGTCCAGAGAGACGCTCCTGTGACACAGTGGACCTGAAGTACGTTTGAATAAGCTTCAGCTTTGGAGAAACTCCTCTCTGCTTCAGCTACTGTCACTGGAAGAGTCATGGCATCAGTGGAAGTCCATGATGAAGACTGGACATCATCAACCACTGCACCTTTGCCAACACCGTCAGTTCACCCGTCAATCAACCGGAGTCACGTGAGGTCACGTAGACGACTGAACAGATTTATTTATTTATTTTTCATTTTTCACATTAACCCAGTTAATTACATGTAGGTATATGGGTCTATGTTAATTCTATGAATGAACTACAATTTATTTGGAAGCAGTTTGTGTAGCTGCCGCCTGGCATCAGTCTATCCCTCGCCCCCCTTCTGACACACACACAACCTGTATGACTCTCAGCAGTAAGCTGACGTGACAATGATGGCGCCCACTCCACTAACTTGGCGTGGAAATGAGCGGTATAGAAAACTGGCAGGTTTTTTTTGCCCTCACATAGGTTGCGCCCTGGGCACCACATTGCCCATAGCAAAAAGCGTCCCTGCTCAGTCCCCTTACAAAAACTCAATCAGTATGAAATGTTGGTGTTTGGCCTTATTTTAAACTTCTCCTGATCCTCTGAGACCACGTCCTGTGGTGGGAGATATTAACAGGCTGTTAATTAGTTTTAAAAGTTGTGATTAAAGCTTCCCCTGAGCTTATTACTGATTTCAGTTTGAAAGATGAGGACCTTGTCATCGCACGTTATCTGAATCAAACCAAAAATCAATCCTCCATTAATCTTTGTCATCACTATGATCCATTTATCCATTTTAGAAACTCGCGTTTTCACCGCCGCTTCCTCGACTTCCAAATTAAACTCTGTCATGAATTATCACAGAGGTGCAACCGAGCCGGCAAATTGTTTACGTCTAATCAATATTCTAAGCAATCAATGCTAGAGTACTGTGTTCTGTATTTAGCAGGTTCTGCATGTGTGATTAGTTTTTGTAACCCTCCTTCTTGATGGCTCTGTGTGCTTTGGACCCCATACATCCTTTTTTTCAAGAAGATAATTATTAACAATTTATTTTACTATAACTAATATTATCATTCTGATAATAACCCAGAAAGATGTTAGTCATGTGATCTACAGCCCCTGTAGGACATAGTTTTGATGCATCATTAGTTTAAATTTAAACTCAAGTTCTGCCTGTCTAATACAGTGTACATGTGTATATGTGTGGTGTGTGTGTGTGTGTATGTGGTGTGTTGTGTGTGTGTGTGGTGTGGGTGTTGTTGTTGTGTGTTGTGTGTGTGTGTGTGTATATCTTTTGTGTGTGTGTGTGTGTGTGGTATGTGGTGTGTGTGTTGGTGGTGTGTGTTTGTGTGTGTGTTGTCTCTATGTGTGTTATGTGTGGGGTCGTGTGGTGGTAGTGTGTGTGTGTGTGGGGTGTGTGTGTGTGGTGTGTGTGTGGCTGTGTGTGTGGGTGTGTGTGTGGTGTGGTGGGTGTGTATGGTGGTGTGTGTAGTGTGTTTGTTGTGTGTTTGTGTGTGTGTTGATTGTGGTGTGTCGTTGTGTTCGTGGTGTGGTGTATATATGTGTGTGTGTGTGTGTGTTGTGTGGTGTGTGTGTGTGTGTGTGTGTGTGTGTGGTGTGTGTGTATGTATGTGTGTTGTGTGTTATGTGTGTGTGTGTGTGTATGTATGTGTGTGTGTGTATATATGTGTGTGGTTGTTTGTGTGTGTGTGTATATGTGTGTGTGTGTTGTGTGTGTGTATTATGTGTTGTGTGGGTGTGTGTGTGTGGTGTGTGTGTGTGTGTATGTGTGTGTGTGTGTGTGTATGTTGTGTGTGTGTGTTGTGTGTGCTCGTGTGTGTGAATATTGTGTGTTGTTTGGTATTAGGAGCGTGAGCTGTGGATTTCCCAGGACGAACCTCTTGAGTCTGTCGGTTAGTGACATTTCCAAACACACTGACCGCTCTCCCTCTGTGGGGAGGAAAGAAAACTGCTGCCATAAATTAAACAGTCCTCATAGTCTCTGTTAGTGAAAGCTTTCCTCCAGAACTAAAGCGACTTTCATCCGTGTGAAAGCTTCCCAACATTTCTTCCTGCTGGGATTTCCAAACACACTTATTTACACAAACAGACGCCTTCGTTTTATTTCCTCCGAGGCCTTTAATCTTTAACTTTTCTGATTATGATAGAGAGAGAAACATTTAAAATCATTCTGGGTTTAAAGGTTCAAATGCTATAATCTTGCAAATGAAAGCAAAGCGTTCGACGTTTAATGGGTCCTGACTTCACTGAGGGGTGCCTGTGTGGTTTATGAGGTAACTGAAGCTGCTTTACGAGATCTTTAGTTTCATGTCTGCTCGACCGTCTTAGAGGAAATGTTTGTTCATAAACCTTCATTGTTTTGTTGCAGCATTCTGTTATTTTTATTAAAATAATATCTTAAAAGAAGACAGAAGAATTTAAAGTTACACATTTCAAATCTCCAAATATCTGTGTGCTCCTCAGAACCAGAAACAAAGCTGAGAACAAGATGTCGGCGCCTCTAGCTACGACGCTGCACGTCAGTCATTGCTGAATATTCTGATGTTTTTCAAAGCTGCGGCTTCAGTTAAACGTCAAAACATTTTGACACGTGGTTAATTTTTGATTCACATGTCAGTGCATCTATTCCCCGTGTTATGACTGTTGCATGTTGTGGATCTGGTGGGACGGATCACTCACTGTCTGAATTTCAGTGTTTTGACTAATCACTTCCTGTGTGGAAAGGTTTTCCCACCAGCCGCTGGAAATGTATTTTCTTTGCTCGGCCGCACCGACACTTTCTGTAGAAGGAAGAAAAACCTGTTTGGTCCATTGGGGCCGTCTGGTTAAAGTTCAGGACTTCCAGGAGGCAAAGAAGGGTCTGCATGAGTCTCAGAGAGAGACACAGCGTGATCCTCCTCTAACAGGTTTAAACTGTTAAATGAGAACAGTGTGAGGCGGCTGCTGACACGTCGAGTTAACTGCTCGAGCTGCTCATCACACGATGCATGAAGTGTTTTGTTTCGTTGGGGTTTCTCGCAGCGTTTCTGGACCGCCTGAGGTAAACGCGGGCCGACAAACAAAGATGTTTGGTCTTTGTTTGACGTTGATGTGAAGTCGAACCAGATCTCTGTTCACACTGCAGCCGACATGTTTGGCATCTCTGAGTTTCTGATTATTTCAGTATGAAGAAAATGAAACATGCAGCTCGCAAACTCTCATTTGTGGTGAAACCTCTGCTGACTTGTACCGGGATGTAGAACATGTGACATGACTAAATATTCACATTTTTATTAGTTTGCATTGCACGTGTTATTATTCAGATCTTTCTTGTCTGGCTGAAGCTATTTGAGGACTTTTCTAAAGGTTCTAAGTATTTTCTGGCATTTTAATTTTAGTTTATTAATCTAAAAATATAATAATTATATTAATTTATACTAAAAATAATTACCAGCAGCTCTCGTCATGTTATTCACCCGAAAAACAGCAGCTTGATTTTTTCTTCCTGGACTGAAATCCTTCAATGATAAAACGTTTTTTAAACTTCCTGACGTGTGCAAATGTTTTATAAGCTGCCAGGTTGTTAAGTCGCTGTGAGTCTGGAGTAAATATAAAAGACATTTTGTCAAAGTTACAGCATCATTATAAAGTCGTGCAGTGCAGCCTTAACAAATCAACCTGATACAACTGACGTGTGAGAAACACTTGACCCAGTTTTAGCTCATTTGGCAGCTCAGTGTATTATTGTGTTCTCAGATGAATGAATGAAAGCTGTGTTATTAATCAGGACAGAGATCAAGTAAATCTCAGCAGGTGACTCGTGTGGTTATCAGAGGTGCAGAAACAAACAGAGCTGTTAGAATAATTAAAAGCATGAGTCGAGAAATTGTTTTTGTTTCGTTGGCAGGTAATCTGGACAAGATGACGGATGACACAAATATATCTCGGATCTTCAAAACAATGAACGAGACAACAGAGAGCCTGGATTGCAGTGGACAGCGCCACCTGGCATCAGGACGGCAAACAACAAACAAACAACAACAACAACAAAAAAAGCAGCTGTCCAGTGGAAGAAACTCATCAGACGCCACCGCGGAGATCAAACAGCCGCATGTGGAACATGGAGTTCTGAGGAGGAGGAAGAGGAGGAGGAGGAGGAAGAAAGAGGAGGAGGAGGAGGAGGAGGAGGAGGAGGAGGAGAAGAAGGAGGAGGAAGAAAGAGGAGGAGGAGGAAGAAAGAGGAGGAAAAGGAGGAGGCTCGGTGGGGTGAATGGAGAATCCCTGCCAGGCCGATTGTCACCAGTGATAAAATAAAAATACACCCACAGCGACGCAGCAGAGACAATAAAACTTTAACAGACAGAAAGTCTGTTAACACGATCCAGTCTTCCTCTTTTCATTTAAAGTCCCCACATTCAGTGTGTTTATTTAGATCTACACTGTACATGTGACATCAAAACTATAAAATAATGGAAAACTCACATGGATATTATGCGTCAACGCACAAAATATCTTTTATGTTATAGATTTAAGACGGTTCCCATGGACGCTGTGTGCTGGTGAAGTCCCTTGAGTTTGTAATAAAGGATGAAGCGTCGCAGTGTGAACAAAGCGTCAGTGAAAGCGACATATGGAGACGCTGTTTCACTGTTTCACTGTGTCTGAAGAACATTACACAGATTAGACTGACACTGGAGTCAGTCTGGTTTGGGATTAGAGGTGGGAATCTTTGGGAATGCCACAGTTCGGTTTCGATTCTACAAAGAGGGATTCTCAAACTTAAGCTCAGTTTCTTGTTCTTTGCTCGATTGATAAAGATTTAAAGAACTATAGTGTGGATGCTGAATCGTTCTTCAAATCTTTATTATTCATTTTGCATCTAGGTTTTTTTTGGCACTTAACTCCTCCCACATACTTTGTCCTACAGAAACCGTTCAAATATCACAACGTTCGGCTCATTTAGCACATTACGGCGTGTAGTTTACTCATGTTTATTTATTAATCCATACCTTTCATACTTTTTAAAATGAACGGCACAACCTTCAATTTTTTCTACAAACCTTCAACACGTTCATACTTTCAGCTACAGGCCTCATTCAGACTTTAAACTGTACACAACAGGGATGTAACGATGCATCGTGACACGATTAAAAATCGACTCGCATCGGTTGACAGAACAAATGAATCACGATTCTTGGCGAATGGGAACCGTCCTGATTGACGCGTGCTGCTGCAAGTTTTAATGTTTTTATTTTATTGTTATGTACAAAACTTACCAGCCACATTGGCTGCTGATCAGAAAAGTTAATTTAGAGCCTGGTTACGCCTCGTGAGGAAAACTGCACATCACAGCAGTTAACAGCAGTTTACTGTGAGACTGTTTCTACAGAAAGCAGATATCTGTCATGAGTTCTGTTGTTTAAGATGTAAGTTGCACTTTTTATAAGAGAACACAAACTGTTTGAGAGTTTCTGTAAAGAAAGATTTTGTTCCTACAAATAAAAAGATAATTTTATTTGGTCATAATTTGTCTGTAGCTCATTTTGATTTTAAAAAATCGTGAAAAAATTGTGAATCGAGTGTATCGTTACATCCTTAGTAAACAAGCCTTTGTACTATTAAACTTGTATTCATCTTTTTTAAATCTTTCACAGTTTTTGAATCATCACACTTTAACTTTGACCTCCACTGTTTTTCAGCTCATTTCACATTTTTTGCACCACACCACATTTTCCAGTTACTGATTACGTCTGGGCACAGATTCATAAATCTCCTGCACATATTCAGAAACATTTTGATTTCTGTTACAGCTGCTGCCAGCGCCGTGTACTGTGTAACACTGTTTGTAGTTTGTGGTCGCCCGCCCCTGATTGGTTCCAGTCGATGAAGCGTGGCCACCTCCGCCGTCCCTTCCTGTGCGAGTGGTGCCCGGTCTGACGTCCAATCCACTTTGTCATTTAAGCTGGAACAGGCCGACAATCGTGGGTTGAACTTGCCAACATACCTCTCTGTTATACTCAGGAATTTTATTGTCGATGTTATCGAGTCTACTAAATAGTTTTTTGTTGAGCAGGTCACGTTAATTTGCAAACACAGAGATATTTCTGTTTACGGTCGCTCGGTTTATGGGTGTTTCTCTGTTTTTTGTGGTAATCGTTAGATAGTTTGGGTTTTTCTCTTTCGGTTATATTTATTTCTTTGGCTTGAACAGCAGCCACATGTTTCCCTGGTAGTCTGACTCACCTTTTCTTGTTGTATTATTAATCATAATTTCTTCCTTACCGAGTTCACGTTACTCACTTTTCCCTACGTGAGCTGGCTCCTCGTAACAAACTCGCACAGCCTGTATTTGCATCTGCGCTCACAGAAAGACGGAACATTGCTACTTACGACAGACAGCGTTTAGTTTTAGTCTGAATGAACGCTGCAAAAATATTGATTTCTGCAGAATTCAATAGTCGTTTATGAAGTTTAGTTTTCTCTCTTTTCTTTGTTGTAACGTTGTGTTGTCTTGTCTTGTGTTGTCGTCTCTGCTGGTTTTATTAAAGCCATTATGAAGCCAAAGGAAACCGGCATCGGTCTCTGAGTCTTTGGCACTTTCCCATCACAGTTTTTCTAAAACTTAAAATAAAGTATAATAATACTTTGTAATCTGCATTGTCTCATTGTATAGCAGCGTTTTCTTCAATGTGTTTTCTATTATGGTAGCTTGTCACATCATCCTGTTAAAAAGCTTTGTACGGTTTTATTTCCAGTCTGAATGGCGTCATAAAGTAAAAGAACTGAGGCGGCTTCAGTTGTAAAGTCAAGATGATGAATGGCTCTAAAGGGTTCGATCACATCTCCGACTTTCTACTCACTGACTTTATTATTCAGGTTAAAAGCAAACAGGGCTCGTAAAAGAAAAAGTCACGAGTTCAAAAGTTTGTGAAGGTTTTTCTACTGACGGCAGGAAACATTTTGTAGAAATGTCGACAGCTATACACGTATGTTTGTTCTGATTACATTACTGATGATCAAAAACTAACAGCCAATCATCAGCCAGGTCCCCAGCAGCGGCTGATATCAGAGACTAGTCCAGCAGCGGCTGATATCAGAGACTAGTCCAGCAGCGGCTGATATCAGAGACTAGTCCAGCAGCGGCTGATGTCAGCGACTAGTCCAGCAGCGGCTGATATCAGAGACTAGTCCAGCAGCGGCTGATATCAGAGACTAGTCCAGCAGCGGCTGATATCAGCGACTAGTCCAGCAGCGGCTGATATCAGTGACTAGTCCAGCAGCAGTCAGCCCAGCTCGTAACATGACCTAACAGCAGCTAACAAACTGAGCTAACATGAGCTAACAGCAGCTAACTGACTGAGCTAACAGCAGCTAACAGACTGAGCTAACATGAGCTAACATGAGCTAATAGCAGCTAACAGACTGAGCTAACATGAGCTAACAGCAGCTAACAGACTGAGCTAACATGAGCTAACAAACTGAGCTAACATGAGCTAATAGCAGCTAACAGACTGAGCTAACAGCAGCTAACAGACTGAGCTAACATGAGCTAACAAACTGAGCTAACATGAGCTAATAGCAGCTAACAAACTGAGCTAACAGCAGCTAACAGACTGAGCTAACATGAGCTAACATGAGCTAATAGCGGCTAACAAACTGAGCTAACATGAGCTAACAAACTGAGCTAACATGAGCTAACAGCAGCTAACAAACTGAGCTAACATGAGCTAATAGCAGCTAACAAACTGAGCTAACATGAGCTAATAGCAGCTAACAAACTGAGCTAATAGCAGCTAACAAACTGAGCTAATAGCAGCTAACAAACTGAGCTAACATGAGCTAATAGCAGCTAACAAACTGAGCTAATAGCAGCTAACAAACTGAGCTAACATGAGCTAATAGCAGCTAACAAACTGAGCTAACATGAGCTAATAGCAGCTAACAAACTGAGCTAATAGCAGCTAACAAACTGAGCTAACATGAGCTAATAGCAGCTAACAAACTGAGCTAATAGCAGCTAACAAACTGAGCTAATAGCAGCTAACAAACTGAGCTAACATGAGCTAATAGCAGCTAACAAACTGAGCTAATAGCAGCTAACAAACTGAGCTAACAGCAGCTAACAGACTGAGCTAACATGAGCTAACATGAGCTAATAGCAGCTAACAAACTGAGCTAACATGAGCTAATAGCAGCTAACAAACTGAGCTAACATGAGCTAATAGCAGCTAACAAACTGAGCTAACATGAGCTAATAGCAGCTAACAACCTGAGCTAACATGAGCGTGGACGTGGATGCTGTTTTTGGTCTGACAGACAGACTCGGTGACGTAGTGACTTCTCGTGTTCTTGGACTGCACGGTATCTGTTAATTAAAGGAAATATTTATTTGCATGCTCTGGTTCACTGTGGCTTCTTTTATGGAGCATGTTTTCCTGCAGCAGTCCAGAGTCGTATAAAAGTTTAACAGCGCAGCAAAACTTTGGATTCTGAGCACCATGGACAAAATCTGATTCTAACTCAGTGCATGTGATTGTTGTTGCTGCTGACGTCTGAATGAAGGTTAGACACTAGTGATGTGTCGGTCGCGAACGAGCCGGTTCAAAGAGCCGGCTCTTTTTTTATTTATGTATTTATTTTGAACTTTTCTCTTCAGGTAAAGTACCTGCAGGCACTGCGGGCATTGGCTACAGGTGTCACCTGCATGCTCTGCAGCCAATCATGTGAGGATTGACAAGGAGCATAGCAGCAAACAGGGAGGGACGGGGAGACGCTGAAGGAGAGAGAGGATGTGGTGCAAAGATATATTACCAAAAACATTTTGCTTTTATTTGTCCAGATGTCAGTGGTGGGTATTAACAAAGCACATTTACTTGTGTGCTGTTGTGTACTTTGTGCGTGTGTTTATATAAATAATATATGCTTGAGTTTTTTTAGGCGTTTCTATCAGCTTTGTGTAGCAGAGTGGTTCTTCAAGCAGGTTAGTGGATTCATTGGCTGGTTTCAGGGATTTTACAGCTGTAAATTCAGTTGGCTACAGCAAATTATTAAAATTCTAGTGACATATGTGTTCAAATACAACTCACAAGTAAAAACAGAGCTAAATTTGGCTGAATTATAAAAGGTAAAATGATAACTTGGGAGCCGAAAGAGCCGGATCTTCTTGGTGAGCTGAGCCAAATGATGATGATGATAATTCCCATCACTAGTTTACACTGATACACCCACAGAGCTGTGCAGAGATCAGAGACACACACTGACATCTGCTGGTGGGAGGAAGGAAGTGAACACAAAAGTTACCTCCATCATCCTTTCCGAAGCACGAGAGAAAACATGATGAGATGAAGAGCGAGATCATGTGTGTGCCTTTAAACCTATAATAACTTTATTCATAACACATGAAAGATAAATACAGTGAGAAACTTGAGTTAAACGGCACACAGAGCTTTTCTACGCGCAGTCTGAGGTCAGAGGGTTCATACTTTAACACCTTGGAAACAATTTGCAAAACAACAATTCATTTCTACTCGAGAATCTTTCTAAATAAAATCATTTAGAAAATCACTGCCACTGAAAAACATCTAACATTGAGAAATTATCATAATTCTGCAATAATGAGACGAATGGCTTGATTTAAATCGGATTTGTATTTTAAAATATTTTGATATGAAGCTCAACCATGAACTAATTTGCATAAACAAATGCTGACCTGTTGACCTGCTCGTCGTTGGACTCCGTCCATACCGTCTGCTGAGAGAGATCCTGCATGTCAGCATCCGACTGTCCACCATGAAGCTTTGGACCTGTTTACCCGCCCGTCATGAGGAACATCAACTCACTGTCACAATTCAAGTCTGCACTTAAAACCCACCTGTTTAAAATCTGATCCTTTTCCATCTGATTCAATGGCAATGTCCTGTTTTAACCTGTTTTTAATGTTTTCCTGTAATTTCATACTTTATGGTTCTTTTTGTTTCTGTCATTTGCTGTCAACTCTCATTTATTGTAAGGCTGGACCCCTTTTATACAGTACAGTACAGTGAAGGTTTGAACGCACATCTGACTGAAGAAGAAGATGATGATGATGGTCTTATGATGATTCATCGAAGACCCTGCCTTTGTTCTTCTCTTGGTTTAGTTTAGTCTGGATGTTTTCTGTGACAGACAAACTTGTAATCCATGTTAGCTGTATTACACTGCACCTCTTCAGACCTCAGAGGGACAGCTGATGACGTAGAGGGAAGAGAATAGATTGGACAGAAGCATCTTTATACATTTTGTAATCTGAAACAAAAAGAACAAAGAAAACTAAAGCTCATAATTCTACTTTAGATTCATCATTAAGGTCGTAGTGTGTGGTGCATTATGTTGAAAGGCGTTTCAAACCTCTCGATTTAATGCAGCTCAGTAGATACAGAGTGAAAACTGGACCCAGTCTTTGTACGAGCAGAGCCGCCGTATCGGATCTCATCAGATTGGACACGTGCACCTTGTCGTCTTATCTGAATTATGCTTGTAAGAGTTTTAATCCAATCAGCAGACTTTCAGCTTCAGTTCTCAAAAAGGTTTCACATCTGCTGATCTGACATCTGGTTTACATTTCGTCAGTTAACTCGATTTCCATAATAAAATAGCAGCTCTGATTGATGCCTGGAAGAACTACCGTAGACGATCATATCGAAGGCTTCATCTGGCCGGGCCTGTTTGGATTGTACAAGGCCAAACAGCAGCTTCCCTTTCAAAATATCTTATATAAATATTCCACAGACTAGATCGACAAAACATGCAGTTCAGTGCCACCAATAGTAAAATCATAGTGTTTCCTTATGTTTCTGCCGTCACTCTTAATGTTTTTACATCGAGGTACATGAACCACAAACCCTGACACTTCCTGCAGTCACATTGAATCCTTTGCAGACGTCTGACTGACAAATGCGAGTATTTGAAGTCCTGGGACTGAACACCAGTGTTTCTCCAGTATGACTGACGCCACCTTTTAATATTTATTTACATGAATAATGTAAAGAGGTTAGCAGAAATCAGTGATGAGAGAAGGGGAGTGGCACACTATAGAGATCCCTGGCTGGAATCAAAGCATCAATGGTGTCTGTTTGTTTAGCTTGATCCAGCAGGATCCTGGTTTGTTTTACTCACTTTTCTCACAAAGTCAACAACTTACCCGATAACGTGTCCGTCTGTATGAGGACGTTAGGTTTGTTAGAACATGTTTCTCAGTCCCGGTCCTTGGGGACATCTGCCCTGCAGGTTTTAGATGTTTCCTGATTCAAATGAGCGGCTCATGATCAGGCCACTGCAGAGCTTGATGACGAGCTAATCATTTGAATCAGGTGTGGTGGAGGAAGAAACATCTGAAACATGCAGGGCAGAGGTCCCAGAGGACCAGGACTGAGAAACGAAACACTGTTAGAACTTCTTCTCATAGTCTCAACCGCTGTGCTACGACATCCAATGGGTTAAGAAACAAGCCAGATAGTCTAGATCTAAACAATCTAGTGAAACTATAGCTACCTATATTTAACTTTGACTCCAATGGTCAACTCATGTCACAAGCTGTAGGGCTAGACTGTGATTTGGTACGCAGCCAACATCCTGAAGAGTATTGGAACATAACCACTATATGTCTACTAGTTCATCTATGTGGTCTGTAAACTGACAGCTTGGGAAATTAATGTCTTTTTCCTTGTTTGATGATTCAATGAGTCACATCGTGTTTCTGGATTCGTCTGTCATAGTCGAGCTGTTAACTTATCATGCACCCACGTTAACAGCTCGAATGATGGTTCAAGATCAGTGAGCAAACAGTTGTCGTTTAAGAGTTACACTTCATCAGGAGAAACAATCCAGAGTCAACATGGTTCTCTTTATTTCTCATAGTCAAACATGAGTTTCAATCATCATAGTTAACAAGCAGCTGAGCTCTGATTTCAGGCTGGAACCGTGGCCAACGCTTGTTTCTTCACTGGCCACAGTGAGAAATTAAAAAATGAGCTGGGGGCATTGAACATGTTTTTTTTTTTTGGCCCTTCAAGTCAATTAAATAAATCACAAGAACAGAAAGAATAAGACTTGCTGTGACGTGCTTTGGTGGTCGCTTTGGCAGCAGTGCTTCTCTTCATCCTCCACCTGGATAATCACCCAGTAACCTCGAGCACTCCGTGACCAACTCCAGCCTTCTCGATAAGTGCTAACAGAGGGCAGCATCAATACACAGGGGGATAAGGCCGCTGTACACTAAACCGTTAATTAAAGAGACAGATAAAAACCTGGTCGGTCACCTTCCACCTCGAGCTGTGACGAGACAGAGCTCAGATAGAAAAGCATCAGGGTTTATTTTTATTCCATGAACGGAGGGAATGACAGAAACAGGAGGAATTCTCTCTAACAGCCACAGAAGCACTTGATGGTGTTTCAGAAGAGCGTCGATGAAAGAGGAAGTCGAGGGCAGAAGATGTTGCGTGTCGGAGCTAAATGAGACAGACAGTTCGGCACCAAAGTCCTGCTGCGACCAGAAATTTGATTTATCAAAGATTGAAGCAGAACAAGGGTCTAAAACTTCAGCCACGCCAAAAATCACTGATCGACACAGGACGTGACGCGAGATTCATTTCTTCAGCATTTGATATGAAAAGCTATTTAAAGGGGGAAGATCCCTGAAAAGCCGAGAGCGCAACAACCTGCTCAAACTCTGCGAGAGCTCCCACCCACCACAAACACCAACACCCTTCTACCCACACCTCCTCCTCCTCAGCTGGACGGGGGCTCAGTAGCGATAGTGGTCTGGTTTGAAGGGCCCCTCGGTGGGCAGACCAAGGTACTTGGCCTGCTTGTCAGACAGTTTGGTCAGCTTCACTCCGAGTTTATCCAGGTGGGCAGCTGCGACCTGCTCGTCCAACTGTGGACACAGAAACAGCTTCTGTTAACAGCGAGTCGAAGAGCAGAGGCGACTCATTTCACAGTGAGGCTGCAACAAGACTCGAGCCAGTTTTTACTTCTTAAGCTCAAACTTTGAGGATTTAGCGACCTCTAGTGTTGGAGTTGCCAATGACTCATTTTAAAGTGATGATGAAATACACTATCATCAGTGTCTGACCTTCTTGGGCAGGAAGTAGACTCCCAGAGGGTATTTATCGGTGTTCGTCCACAACTCGATCTGAGCCAGAACCTGCAGGAGGAGGAAACACTGATGAGACTCGATTCATGTTTAAATCGAAATCAAGGCTGTGAATCTTCGTGTTCCTGTATCATGACACCTGATTGGTGAAGGAGTTGCTCATGACGAATGATGGATGTCCCATGGCACAGCCCAGGTTGACCAGCCTGCCCTCGGCCAGGATGATGATGTGACGGCCGTTCTTCAGAAGATAGCGATCGACCTGAGGAGGTGACGAAGACGGTTCAGATACAGATCGATGTGCGAGAGGAGGAGAGTGTGGACTGAGCGAGAACACAGAAAGTGAGAGTTTCCCTACCTGAGGCTTGATGTTGACTTTCTTTGCAGCGTTTTTGTTGAGCCAGCTCATGTCGATCTCACAGTCAAAGTGTCCGATGTTGCAGACGATGGCGTCGTCCTTCATGTTCTCAAAGTGCCTAAAGGCAAAACAGTTATTAACATGTAGTCATGTGATGAGAATTCACACTGAAGTTCACCGGTCTGTCAAACGTACTCTCCCAGGATGATGTCCTCGCAGCCAGTGGTGGTGACGAAGAGGTTTCCTTCCTTGCACGCCTCCTCCATGGTGGTAACCTCATAACCTACAGCAGGGGAAGGCTTTAAACTGATGCTCACATAACGTACAGCATTTTAAAGAGACGACTTATTGTCCCTCCCAAGTTCAGCTCTGAACACGATTCTTCTCACAATTTGCGTTCATGGTATAAATATAACTTTTGGCCATCATCACTTACCCTCCATGGCTGCCTGCAGGGCGTTGATGGGGTCGATCTCCGTGACGATGACACGGGCTCCGAAACCACGCAGAGCCTGGACACAGCCTTTACCCACGTCGCCATAGCCGGCCACCACGGCGACTTTACCGGCGATCATCACGTCAGTGGCTCGCTTGATGCCGTCGATGAGGCTCTCCCTGCAGCCGTACAGGTTGTCAAACTTACTCTGCAAGAGAAAAAACAAGTATTATTCAGGAGCTTTTTACATGTAGAAGAGACGAGGGATTGACTCTGGTGTCAGATTTAAAGATTTTTCTCTAGTTAAGAGCCCTTCAGTTCACCTGAATAATTAGTCAGTGAATTCTCACGTGGCGTGCATTTATCTCAATGTGGAGGATTAAAGGTCGAGGCAGGTTACCTTTGTAACAGAGTCGTTGACGTTGATGGCGGGAATCTTCAGCTCGCCGTTCTTCATCATCTTGTACAGGTTGTGGACACCTGTAGTGGTCTCCTCTGACAGTCCACGGATACCTGAAGACACAAGGTCACGTAATTTAATGGAAAAATACCTGGTACACATCTACCTTTAGACAAAGTGTATGTAAAGTGCATTTCCAGCATGTTTCCCTCGAGTACAGGAACAAACAAAGCGATAAGTGTTGGTGGTGAGATTCACTCTGAGTCCTCGGCGTATCGTAGAGTCTCAGTGCAGACTACCACCGCTCGCTCTCTGCCACCTTATGACACAGCTGCAACACTGACGGTTGGGCTGCAACGCCTCAAGGGGCATGTTGAGTGAAAATCCATGAGCCACTTCGGTGCTGAATTCTGGGACGTACCTGCCAGAAGTTTGGGGTACTTCTGGTGGACCATGTTGGTGAGGTCTCCTCCGTCGTCCAGGATCATGTTGAGGGGCTGGCCGTCTTTGAAATACAGAGTCTGCTCGATGCACCACACATACTCCTCATCGGTCTCACCTTTCCAGGCGTACACTACACAAAGAAAGAAAGAAAATAAGACAATGATATCACAGTCTGCTGAGAACATTCCCACAGACTGGCTTTGAATCTAAAGTGTTGGTGGTGAGAATCACTCCGAGTCCTCGGCGTGTCGTAGAGTCTCAGTGCAGACTACCACCAGTCTCTCTCTGCCACCTTATGACACAGCTGCAACACTCAGTTGAGCTGCAACGCCTCAAGGGGCATTAAATCCATTAACGTACAATATATTGTATAGCACAGTGATATCACAGCCCCAAAAACCTTAATACAGTCCTCGGCTCATTTCATAATTTACATAGAGTCCACACCAAGGTGGGTGTGTTACCTGGAACACCAGACTTGGCGATGGCAGAAGCAGCGTGATCCTGAGTGGAGAAGATGTTACAGCTCGACCACTGAACCTGAAGAGAGAGAGCGAATCGGAAAAGATTAAATTTGCATTCATCTAAATTTTATTAGAAAACAAAGTTAAAGACTTCAACTTTGCAACTTAACCTCACAGCTACAGTGTGTGTTTGTGTGTGTGTTCAAGTGTTGGTGGTGAGAATCACTCCGAGTACTCGGCGTGTCGTAGAGTCTCAGTGCAGACTACCACCGTTCGCTCTCTGCCACCTTATGACACAGCTGCAACACTGACGGTTGGGCTGCAACGCCTCAAGGGGCATAAAAATAATACAGTAATACTAAAAATTTCTGTTTACACAGACGACTACTGTAGTGCGTCTGTTGAGGAATTTAAGGTTAATCTTTGACAGACAAATGTTTGGTCCCTCTCTGCATTATCATCATAAATATAAACCTAGATGATCATGAACTCTTTCAAACTGTCACAAAGCTGAAATGAATGCACTGCAGCCTTAAAGTTCAGCTGCATGTAAAATAATCTCTTAATAACCTCACCACAGTAAAGTCAACTTCAATCCAAGCAAGACACTGATCATCTAAAAATTTACATGTTATAGTATCAGAGCTAAGAGAAGGTGAGTTTGTAGGAGACAGCAGTGAGTAAAATCAGAGAGCAGGTCACTCTCTCCGTTGGTTCTCAGACTGCAGTTTTCTGTGAGACAAAAACAGTTCCCGGTCAGACAGATAAAAGCCGACATGAGAACAGAACACACTGGCCTTGAGGCAAAGCGAGGGACAAACCCCAGACTGGCAGAGAAAGTTCATTAATGGATCAACAGACTCGTCTTCTCTCAGTAACTGCTGCTGCACTTGAGTGAGGCAGAAGATGAATGAAGGTAAAGATATCAAAAGAGGCCGCACTGCGTTATCAGTAAACTCCTCTCCAACCTGAGCACAGTCACAACAGCTAATCTGTTGATCTACTGGCCTGTACTTTGATTATTTATGAGTCATGTGACTGAAGAAACCACAAGGAGAATGACTGAGGGTGTTCGGCTCCTGGGAAAGATTAACTTGACCCAAAAATGAACAAGTTGACTGAACACTCCACTGAAACTCTCACATGTCACCTCTGTGTTTCGTGACTGATCAGCTGGTAAACGTCACCTCAGCTCCGAGGGCGGTCAGGGTCTCGATGAGCACGGCGGTCTGCAGGGTCATGTGGAGGCAGCCGGCGATGCGTGCTCCCTTCAGAGGTTTGGACTGACCGTACAGCTCCCTCATCTTCATCAGACCGGGCATCTCGTTCTCTGCGATTTCGATGGCCTTGCGCCCCCATTCGGCCAGGCTGATGTCAGCTACGAGAGAAAACAAGAGGTTTAAAAAATGTAAAGATAAAACAGCAGTGGATTATTCACAGTGAAACTATAGTATGCTGTGCAATAAACTGTTGTAAAAGACGTTAACGTTGTACAGAGTAGAGTTGTGTTAAGACTTTCACATCAGGGCAATGAGTTGGTCGAGGTTCTTCGACGTGTCAGAACAACAAAGAGTGGAGGCGTAGTGTGATAAATAAAGAGGATTTACACAGATCACGACGCAGCTTGTTCTTTTTTCACTTCTCGTTTCTTTAGCTGCAACTTTGACCTGATGATTCTTTGAAAACAGTTTTTCCTCATCATGTGCCTCTGTAGCTAAAACACCATCACAGCTTTAAAAAAAAAAGGTGGGAATGAGTGAAGAAGCTCATCAGCAGGTTAAACACCAGGATGATATAAGAGCACCCATCCACCGCTCTTCATACAGCATGTCAGCTGAAATCTACAGTAGTGTAATTACTTTATCCGATTATCTTGTTGAAAACACGGTTATTAACACACTTTGACTTGTAGTTCATGATAAAATAGAAAACATGGTCCCAGTTTAACAGGAGGTGACGCTCAGGCTACCACAGAGGCTGCAGCCTGTGCAAACACCTCAGCGGGGATAACTGCTCTGAACCAGCGCTGGGCTGAAAGACCGGACGAGGCCAGAGAGTTTACGCCGAGGTCAAAGTCACGACTAGTCGGTGAGTTCAATGTTGAAGGATGTGACTTAGTGTGATGGCATTTCATAACGATGGAGATTATTTTTGTGCCAACAGATCAAAACTGAGAACAAAGAAGTTAAATCTTTAATTCTGTGGAAGTCGAGAGGGGTCACGCCGAGGCCGAGAGTGAGTTAGTGTTTCATTATATCTTCAACTAAAGCTTCAAATAAAAAAGTCCAGAAAATGTTGATCAAAGTTTATCCGAGCTCGCAAGCAGCACAATGAAGAGAAAGATTAAAAACTTTAATTAAAAAAGGTGATGAAGAAATGCTGACCTCTAATATAAATCTTTGCTGACCTAAATCACCACAGCACCAGTCTGCAGACGGCCTGTAGTAAATGAAACGACGAGGCATTCATTAACATTTCTGGACTTCAGTTGAACTCTGACACTGGACTGTGTGTGTGTGTGTGTGTGGTATAGACTTTGACCCACAGCTATCTGCAAGCAAGACATTGAGTAACCTCTTCACACACACGTGGAGCAGGTGGACGTTCACTGGAGGATACATGAGTCTGGTTACCGTATTTTTCAGGCTATGAGGGCAATATTAATTTTAAAAAGGCGCCTTGTGTCAATTTCCACACATAAGGCGCAATAAGTGAAACAAAACGTGTGTCAGACAGGTCGAACTTTATTCAACTAATTCACAATGCCTGCCTTCGTGAAAGACTGATACCTCCATCGAGGAATCATCCACTGGCAGACCGTGGCGTGCCCACCATCATCCAACGCTCCCATGCAGCTCGCACTTTAACTCTGAACAACCTGCTGACACCAACATCCAGTGATTTGGAATTCTTTGGTTAATCCACCAGGAATGATGCGTGCACTGGATCAGTTTGCCTCACTTAGGTTTTGACAGTTTTGGTGAGACGGGCGCACGTGGAGTCGTAGGAGATTGGTAGAAAAACATAAAAACAGACACAACCAGAATTAATACATAAAGGTGCACTGTTGATTTTTGAGGAAAAATAAATTTTAAATGCGCCTTAGCCTGAAAAATACGGTAATAGCCCAACATGTTACATGCATGCCCTGACACGTGCAGTTTGTTCATATAAACAATAACTTTTATTTAAATCAACGTTTAAGCGTCACCACGTGCAGCATTACTACGGCATGTTAAGTCAACACGCTTGTGCAGCTCAGCCTGCTCCTGTCACTCAGGCGGCGTGTCGCCAGGCATGACGGGAGTTGTAGTTCGCCAACGGCGTCCAAAGCGAGCAGCGTGACGCATGCGGCTCCGCTAATAAAACTACAACTCCCAGAGACTACATGAACGTGGTTTTACTGCCTCAGAGCGGAGCATGCTCGACGCTCGGCGCTAATTCCTGTTTCATGTCGATTCATTCTCAGATTTTTGAGCAAACGTAAAAAAAACAAAAAACTACAAGTCCCGTAAGAAGCTGAATAATAGCACGCGCGGCTAACGTGCTAATGCGCGTGCTAAACAACAACAACAACGGTTAAGCGCGTGCTAGCAAGTTAACAATAGCAACAACAGAGCCGGGAAACTGTTATTAACATTTTATTGTTAATAAATCGATAGTTAAACGTTAAACTAACGTTGTTTCGGTATAAATCGCTTTATAAACGGCTACAGGAGCCGGTACCCACAAACTTCACAGCGAGAGAGCTAACCAACCGCCAAACGTTCGTGTTTAAAACGCGGTAAAACAAATAATTTATATATTTTTTACACTGACCAACTTTGTAGGGAAGTTTCTCAGACATGGTTCTTTGTTGGTGTTTGGTTCCGGGGGAGGTTGAGTGGGTCGCAGCAGCCCGGCCGACAGACAGAGGCAGAGAGGGAGGGACGGGCTCATGACGGCTCGCCTTTTATCGGCGGAGCCGCGTTCAAACACCACGGAGGGCGGCTCAGAGCCGCGTTCTGATTGGCCCGCGGCTGCTCCCGCCCCCCACAAATGAGGGATTTGATTGGATGAAGCTTGATGTAGGGGCGGGCGGCCAACCAATGATCTGTTCTTTGACTTGAGGAGTTTGGAAAAGAGGAGCTGGAACAAGTTCAGTCTGGACCTGCTCGGTAAATAACGCTCACAGTAAATTAAGGTTACACAGCAGGACGTTATATTTATGCCTATATATTTTATTTATATTTTAAATATATATATAGTTATTTTTCATGTCAGAGGAAGGAGACCAAAGTCACCAAATCTAAAACAATTCTTTGTTCAGACTGTGAAATATCTCTGAGTCAGATTATTTCTACAGTAGGATTATTTTTTTCTTTTATTGCTTAAGTAGATTATTAATAAAGTCAATATTTCAGCAGCTGGTGTAAATCACAGGTGGCACACACCACGTCAAACTTATGTGAATGGTCTTTGAAGTATAATTAGGGCGTGTTAAATTAATATCTACAATGGGAAAATTTGCAAACCCTAATCAAGACTTTAATTCCTGTATTTTTCATGTTTTTTTGTCCTTGTCTTTTAAACTGTACAGCTTCATCAATACAGCTCTGTAGCCACTGACACTGTGGGTGTATGTTATGTGCTATTGTGTGTCACTTTGTTTTATGTGTTATTATGTGTGTCCTGTGTGTTGTTTGCTTTGTACCGTTTGTTATTGTGCTGTAATATGTTTTAATTGTGTCTGCAGGTGAACAGTACCTGTAAGATAACTCTGGTGCAGTACATCAAATGTAATCAATTATGTTTATTACTGTACATGGTCCCATTAAATAAATTAATAAATAAATAGATTCTGTTTTTATTCAACACACATGTAGTACACTCCTTGTACTGACATTAATGTTGTACTGGAGCTGGAGAATGATTCATCCTAACATCAAGTTTTCTATGTATAGATGTGTAGCACAGGTTAGCTTCTTAACACTGTTATATATTTATCTTCTATGCAAATGTTTAGTTTCTCTGTACATATTTACATTTAGATCTACCTCAGGTCAATTTTAACTTATGGACACTGTGTTATAGGTTAATTCTGATGTATGCTCAATGTATGTTTGCATGCTGCTACTGGATGCTTGCTTCTGGATCAATAAAGTATCTATCTATCTATCTATCTATCTATCTATCTATCTATCTATCTATCTATCTATCTATCTATCTATCTATCCTGAAAATAGGAACCATTGTGTTTTTATTACCTTAGAATGAGTCTTTGTATCTACAGTGGAAGCGGGTCCTTTTCCAAAGAGTTCACCCTGTTTCTACAAACCAAACCACTGGCTTTAGACGGCCACCGTAATTTAACCTTCATGCTTTTGTGTTAGGCGAGGGGTATTCAGTTGGCTGCAATCTACAATTTCACCATTAGATGTCACTTAATCTCACACACACTGCACCTTTAATTAATTGCATCAGCGTCTGATCGGTATTCCTGTATCCCTGTATGGTCCTGTAGCCTAGCCTATGAATTTAAACACAATATTGCATTAAAGATACGACACTGGTTTCAAAATTGTGAGTTTGATTTTTGATTTAAAGTTGTAAGCAGAAGCCAAAAGATACCCAACTGCATTGTTAATAGTAGTTGGCCACGTGTCTTTATTGTGTTTGTTCACAAAGCGTGAACCCACTAATCAATGAATCTACATGAAGTCTGCAAACAGAAGTAAGAGGACATTAAATACAAAATACCTGTATGATCCGCCTCACACAGATACAACGTAGATACAACGAGGTAGCTGAGTATGTTTTGGCTCAAAGGCATTTTAAAGGAGTGTTATGTCAGAGAATGGTAATTTTCTCATTAGTGTGTTTGTAATATTTGGATACATATGAAGTGGAGTTAGGTAGGAAGGTATGGCAGTTGGACAGCTGAGCAGGCCGTGGCATGCAGATGAAACTATGAGAGCAGCCGATGTAGTTTAGCCTGAGGTGGATATGACGTTGGTGCAAGCTGGCTCAGGAGCCAAGTATCTGCTCTTTGTTTGGGCTGGAGGGGCGGAACGAAACAGTGGCACAGCCCGCGGGCTCGGCAGATTCACGACAGCATTGCCTTAGTCAATAAAACTATTGACTCTACTTTAAAAATGCAAATAATATTCCGTGCAGAAATTAAAATAAATGTATCAAAATTGAAGTTCGAACCATTTCAGCGAACAGTTCATATCTCATACAAATGAGTACATGTGATATTTAGAATAAACTTTATTTGTAAAAGACCTTTCATGCTCAACATGCAGGAAAAGCTGCAGTATACACTCGTGCATGTGCGTGTACCACGAACAGCTGCAGCCCAACCTAAACTCTAACCCCGGTCTTGGCTTCGGTATTTCATCCATAAAGGATCATGTCGGTGTCGCTGAGGGGAAAG
Source organism: Collichthys lucidus (assembly GCA_004119915.2). NCBI lineage: Eukaryota > Metazoa > Chordata > Actinopteri > Sciaenidae > Collichthys > Collichthys lucidus. The sequence continues at coordinate 36,590,884 of CM014082.1, read as the reverse complement.
GTCCTAACACAAATTCACAACTATGTTTGATTTTAATATTACATCGGGAATCCAATTATGCACTAAAATAAATAAATGCACTCAAAATAACGCAGAGGAGAGGAAGTCGGCTAATTTTCAGATGGAGGTGCTGAACCTTTGACTCCATTATATTTCCTGTGTCACAGATATGTGTATGGATCATGTTAAACATACTACAAACAAGTTAACATGTCACTCATTTTTGTGCGGATAACTTTCACTTGTACAACATGCACAACTCTCTGCACGGTACAAGGAAAATCAGAGATACATTTAAAGCCAAAAGAGGAAGGTAACATATTAGAAAATGTGTATAACCTGACAAATACCAGAAAAATATTATATATAATATATAAAAAACACATTTTCTTATTAGGTTTTAAAGTTGTTTCTCTTGTTTTACTGTAGTTTTGGTGAGAGTGTGTCATACACAGCCTGAGACAGATCCAATTTTTCATAGAAGATACATTTCTAAAAGTCTAAAATGTCCTGAGAATGACAATATGTGGCTGTGAGTATACTGTTCATTTATATACATTAAATACACAGGGAGTGAAGGACTCAGGGCTCAGAGCTGAAGGGGCTAAACTCAGCCGCCTGGTAGAAACATTATACTACAGCTAATTTAAGCGCGAGCATGCTTCAAGCGGTCTCGGTCAGGATCACAGCGGACTGTCACCCAAGTCGCTCTCGAGTCTTTGAGCCGAAATTCCAGTTTAAACACTCAGAGAAAGGAGACCAAAGTCACCAAAAGACTTCTTTGTTCAGACTGTGAAATATCTCTGAGCAGGATTATTTTTTTCTTTTATTGCTTAAGTAGATTATTAATAATTCAGCAGCTGGTGAAGTATAATTAGGGCGTGTTATATTAATATCTACAATGGGAAAAAAAATGCTAATTTGCATACTCTAATGAAGGCTTTAATTCCTAAATTACACACAAACCCAATCAGCATTGAAAAGCACCAGAAAGCAGGGAGTGAGGTCAAAGTTCAGGAAGCAGGTGGATTTACTTTTCTAAAGATTTACACGAGCGTGGCCTCCTTCAGCACGTACAACGTCAGAGTTCTGCAGCCTATGCATAATTATATCTAATCCAATGTGATTTGAGGCGTCTGTCTAATCTGTGGCAGGTAAAAAAATTCAGTTTATAAATGATATTTTGAAACATAAAAGCTACGGGGCCACCGTGGTACCTCACTGTGCACTTTGCTGCATGTCCTTCCCCTCCAGACAAGAGCTGTTTGCTTGATGGGACAGGGGGGTCAAAGCATCGAGGGGAGGGAGCGTTGGTGTTGTACACTGGTGGCACAGGTTTTTAGGCCCGGGCGGGGCTAACGGCAGAGGTGAAGAGGCTGCAGAGAATGAGGGATGAAGCTGAGAAGGGAAAGGAGAGAGTGAGCGTCCAGATGAAGCAGAACAGATGCAACAGTGCTGATATTTGCATCAAATCCCAATTTTATTTAGATAAACTGTCACAGAGCAACACGTCCAGCTGTCTTTGTACTGTCTGCACAGCCGGACACAACATGAGTGATATCTGAGGTAAACAGAGGAAAGCAAAACAAACTCTGTTGGCATGTGTGAATGTCTTTTCAATAGCTCGTCTTTAAATATGAGGGCCGGAGGTCGACCCGCTCACAGACTCTGTTTTACAAAAAATGACCAAAAGTTTCTAATCTAACTTTGTTTGATTTAAAGACGAGTCAGCCCGACCGTCTGTTTCCGGGTCGACCCCGGTCCATCCATGCATGAACATGTCAGCTGACAGAAGAAGGGAAGTGGAGCTACAGCGTCTTTCAAATGAAAAAAAAAAAGTTCCAGCTCGCCATCGCAGTTTGACTAAATATTCACAAGAGGTCACTGTGTCGAAAGACTGAAAAACATCTCTCACACACACACACACACACACACACACACGCACACTCACTCACACTCAACCAATGCAGGATTTTCTCACAGAACATCACCGTTAAACCACAGACAGACAGACAGACAGACAGACAGACAGACAGACAGACAAGGCGCTGGAGGTGTCAGGCACATGCAAAACTCGAGTACCAGAAGTCTTCCTGTGTGTCCTCTGTCAGCCATACTGCAGCTGCGCTACCTTTACAATGTAAAACATAATACAGAACAGCTTTGGTTCACATTTTCAATAATCCATTAGAATTTTAGGATCACTTCACACAAATTACAACCCAGTTTACCTGATTACTTCTCGTGGTGTTTAGTCGTGCAGACTTTTATTTGCAGGTGTTTAGACTTCTTAAACGAGACGACGTCTTTGTTGGTTGACAATCTGTTTTGTGAATCATCATAATGATTGGAGGCAAATTGAAAGACTAGATATCACTGGATCTTTCTCTGATTTCTCGCGTTCCTTGAAGCAGTATTCCAGTGATTTAGTTATAAAGAACGGCACCTTTAGTCCATTTGTATGAGTCGAGCTCCAAGAGCCAAAAATGTGTTTATCACGTACAGATACTTAAACTTCACTGGGATAAAGCTTCATTCAAAGAGCATCTCAATCAGTTATTATTATTATGAACATTGCTGTAACAGAGGGAAGCCTCAGATCTGTTTTAAAGACATAAAAGAATCATGAGGTCTTATTTATTTTAAAGAGTAACAAGCCGGTTGGGAACCGCCCAGCCAAGGTATCAAGTAGAAGCTTTTTACATCTGGTCATTATCTCTAAACTTTCAGCAGCCACGTCTGCTTGAAGGTCTGAGAACATTTTAGACATTTCAGAGCTTAATGTGACCCGTGGACACTTTGTAGGCAATATGGCTGACAGAGGGCTCAAACCCTGCACGCTCCCGTCACAAGATGTTTCCACTGTTGTAACGTGTCGTCACCTCGATGGCCTGACGGCGATGTTTCAAGGAGAAAGTCCTGCATTTTTCATGTTTCATCTTATTTCGCAGCCGTGGAGACTGAGCAGAGACGGTGCAGACGACGAGGCCGCCGTGACCGCCGCAGAAGAGCGGAGAGCTGACAACGCAGGAAGTAGGAAAAAAAAAGGCTGAGTCATGCCGTCTTTTGTTGATTCTTCGCATTCCTCGCAGAAACATGCCTCGTCCTTGTCCACTCGCTCCGCCCTTCAAGTATGCACATGCACCCTCCTGACGTTTGATATACGTAACCACAGGCTGTCGGGGCATGACGTTTGCTCGACGCCCTTTAGAAACCAAACGTGTGCACAGCTGGAGCAAAGACATTCGTACTGCGACATTAATCCGGAGAAAGAAGCCTGGGTTCATTTCCTTTCACGTCAGTGACGGTGTACAGGTGCATACTTTAGGGTCGGGGTGTGGTTACATATTGGGGATGTCGGCTTTAAGATGGAGCAGCATGCCGGCAGCCAGCTCAGCAGCCCAGAGTCCTTGTCTCTCTTCCAGATGTCCGAGGCAGCCGGGTAGCATAGAGACAAGAGGGGGGGGCACTGGCCAGCCAGCACGGCAAGCCGGCTTAGTTAGCCGCCCAGGCCTCGAGGTCCGCCATGTCGTCTTCGTCTTCCTCCTCCTTCTTCTTGACTGAAAAGGCGAACGGAGAGAAAACATGAAGTCTGACGTAGTAGTGATCAGTAGTGATGCGATCGTGTGACACAGTACCTGGTTTAGATGGTAGTGATGTCGATGGTACGCTGGGCAGATCCTCCGTTCCTTCGATTTCCAGGAGATTCTTGTCCAGCTCTTCCTGTTCCAGCTCCTCCAGCTCAGCCAGAAGCTCGTCCTGAACACACATACACACACGGAGTCGTGATGAAGGTTAGTGTTGAGTCGACATTACGTTATGGAGACGCCGTGTTCATCCTGGTCGTGTTCTAAATGATTGATGAATGTTGGGCAGAATGCCAAAGAGGCACAACGTTGCATTTATTTTAGATTAATGGGTCGAGTCTTCTCTCGAGCTGCACAACCTTGTTTCTGTGAGCCTGCATCTCTGCACGGATAAATAATACAGCAGAGGAACACGACTTCTACGAGCACCTCCAGTCCAGAGTTACCGAAGAACTGACCCAAAGGAGAAATACAAAGGGGAGTCCCAACACTACGACTACGGCAGATAAATGAAGGCAACATTTTTAGACTTTAGACGAGCTGCAACATATTTAAGGTTTCTGAGTTTTAACATTCTCACCTCGTCGAACTCTTGTCCGAAACCGATCGGTCTGGAAATGACATCCGAGATTTCTTGAGCCACTTCCTGTTGTTCTGTGATGTCTGCCATCAGGTCGTCTACTTTGTCTATATCCCTGTGAGACAGGAGGACAGACAGACAGACAGAGAGACAGAGAGAGAGAAATGCATAAACACAAACATGTCTCAATATAAACCAGCGATGGACTGTGTCTTCTGACCTGCACTTACATGTGTTGGTGTGCAGCCTTCAGCGCCTCGGAAGCGAAGCCCATGTTCTTGAGCACTTCTGTGTTGGTGTTGGCGTTCTCCAACGCCTCCCTCTGGAACTCGATGGTCGACAGCGTCCCATCGATCTGATCCAGCTGCTTCTCATAACGCTTTTTCCTCTTCAAGGCCTGTAGAGCAGCTAGACAGAGACACAGAGACAGAGAGACGTGAGGGTGAGATCAAATCAATTTTATTTGTATAGCCCAAAGTCACAAAGTACATTTGCCTCAGCGGGCTTAAGATAAGAGATGTCCAGATAACGTGAATTCCTTCTGCATGGAGACTTTGAGTAAACATTAGAACAGTTATAAAGACACACCCAAAACATGAAGCCACGATGAAGCTTTATGTTTGATTAAGATGAGACGTTCTGCTGAGACACGAGCTGTTTGTCCTGACGGAGCAGGACTCTGTTAATCTGATTTGGTCGTCTGAGCCAAATCTCTGCCTGCGGACTTTAAGCCGGGTCGCCTCCTGACTGAGACCTGCAGCTCATCGAGCTCTCAGAGATCCGGACTCATCCAAAATATATCGTGATGATGACAATAAGCAGACGGTCAGGACTGCAGAGTGGTGTCAACCTGACCTCCATCCATCCATCCATCCATCCATCCATCCATCCATGCATGTCTTCTACATGTCAGGAAACATCACACCCGGACTCAACATGTTTGAACTTCTGTCTCTGCAGAGATAAGAACAGGTTCTTCCTGCAGATCATAACTGTGATGAATATTTATAACCAGACATATAATATATATTCTCAACATTTACATTTAGTTTTTCGTTTTAATGTGTAAATATCACTTAATCTACTCATACTGTGTGTAGCTTTCCTTGTTTTGAACCTGTGTACGTACAGAGCAGCCTGTGACAGAGTCACATGTGGCCAATAAATCTGGTTTTTCCCGTCTGGCGGTTCTACACTTTGTTCTTTAAACAATGACTCGTGCCTCAGACTTGTTGTGGTCCTCCACGTGGAGTTCCCCTTTGGTGCAGACACGGGAAATCACAGAGGGAGCCGGTCACTTAAATCTGCTGAGTCACACTGCATGTGACGAGAGAGAGGGTTGATGAGGTAAACTAGGTGTAATCTGGACTGTGTGGATTAAAGCTTTGTTTTACACTCAGGATTAGAAGATGAGATAAAAGTTTAACTTTTAACAAAGACTGTAACGTTCGTGTTATTTTGGATTCAGGTTTTTAGCAGCTGAAATCGACTCCCTGTCGCCCTCGAGGATCAGCTGCTAACTGAAAATATTTGTTTATTAAAAGATGAATTATCATCATGGAAAGTTCAGTGGAAGGCGGTCTGCTGATAATTATTTCCCTATATCGTGCTGCAAACACAAAGAAAAAACTCTAACTTCACGCTGACAGCAAGTTCAGTTTGAGAGAGAGAGGAAGTAAAACACTGAATCCTGTTTGTTTCACACGTTACATTCGTCACAATAAACAGCGCAGTAATGAGGTGAGAGATTGTGTTTTGTAAGGTCTAATTATTCTCAGTTCTCCCAACAGAGTCGCAGCCTCCGTCTCTGGCAGGAAGAGCCGAGTACGTCCGTCTGTTTACTGATCATGTGACGTGATTTCAATTCTTAAACTCGATGATTTATGAGTGAAATAATGACTTTGCCCTGTGTGTCAGATCAGGGGAGCAGTGTTGTTTAAGAAGCTTGTATTTCAGTATTTAAACATTTTATGATATAATACAGTAAATTAAATTAAATATTGTTAGAAACACAGGTTGAGTAGGCAGGATCAGACCAACCGGTCACGCTCTAACATGAAATATTTCATGTTTTGTCTCTGTGTCACACAAACACCATGACGATCTGATGTATGTGGTTGTTCTGGTCCAACAGGAGCCGGCAGCAGCTGACAGTTCCAGTTTCATCAGATTATATCGGCGCTCTGTCCTATTCCTGGCCCGATAACATCGTTACTAAACATCACACGGATCATGATCAGATTATGTGGGCCGCACAGCTGCACTCAGATTTCACCAGATCGCTTCAGCGTTTTTCCTGTTGTCCTGCTGTTTTCTAAAGTTCTAATGAGCTTGTCCGCATGTCACAGGCTGATTTTTATGTTTTGTTTGTCACTTCTGTGAGGTAACGCAGCTAAAACAGAAGACGCGTGAGTCGTCGTCAGAGCTAGAGGCAATCTCACCGCCGTTACCAATACTTTGGAGAAGTAAATCCATCAACCGGCTCCTCTGATATAATTGAAACTAGAAAAAGAAGCTTTTCGATGACGGATTGTCTGTAAAAACATCATTTGACATCATTCTTCAGTTATTTTCTGATTGCCTGGAGGAAGAACCAATGACGAAGGCTCTTATTAAAATACCTGGAGGTGAAGTGTAGATGCTGCTGTAGACAGCAGACGCTTCATCAGGAGGTTTGTTTCGGATGCATGTGGTGAGCTGATGAGTACGAGGACTCCTCAGCGTCCACAGCCGGAAATCTGTCCGTGTTATTTGGGGTGCGTCAGTCTCTTGACCAGAAATATCATTTTCACAGTCACTGTATCACACCACCCACTCCCTGCAACTAAACAGATGCAACAAATCTGCTATCTGTCTCCTCAGCTGTTTAGATGACAAGAGCAGCTGAACGCCAAAATAAACCCTCCACCAGGCTGACTTAGCGAGCGTGTCTCCCTGCTTCTGTTTGACCAGGACGTTCATGTAGCTTGTCAAAATAAAAGACAGGAGTGCTGTGCTGCGTTCACAGCCCTCTTAAAAGTCAATGTGCCATGTCTGACCTGCCAAAGTTTCACTGATGAAACTATTTTAATATTTATATATAAACATCGATTATGAACTGGGGATCTGAGCGCTCAGAACGCAAGTATAAAAACAAGACAACAATCATGTTGCCCATTTCTTTCCAACAAGGTGTCAGAGAAGACCTGCAGGCGAGGTAACTAACTACTTTCACTGTTCTTTAAGTCTTTAAGTGTCCATCACCATCATCTCCCAGGACCTCGAGTGGGAGCTGATCATCAGATGAATTCAAGACAATAATGGTGCATTTCTACACCTCCATCATGGAATCCATCCTCGCCGACACTGCAGCGTGTCACTGGGTCTGCTGAGAAAGTGATTAGTCACTTCAGGACCTAAAGCCCGAAAAAAGAAAAATCGGGAGACATTTTTAACAATGAACTGCTCTGGCATACTTTCACAGAGAAACTTCATTTAAACTTTAAAATGTAGGTACTCTTGCCTTCTCTTCAGGGATTCACTTCACTCATCGACAGCTTTTACCATTTTTAAACTATCAAGGCTGTTGAGCTGGAGGAAAGCAGAAGTAACGTTTCTTTGAATCGCTCTAAAGGTCACATTTCTTCACTTTATCAACACAAAATAACTATGTAGACGTTCAGGAAGGGCTCAGGATGCTCCCAGTGATTTCAGTTCAATGATTGGAAATACGGTTTGGCCAGAAATATTTCCTGTTCGAGGGGTGGTCTCAGCATTTTCTCTCTCTCTCTGTCAGCATTTTCAACTGACATTCTAACAGGTGCAGTAACTGCTCTGCTGATTAGGGCCGGCAGGCAGAAGCCCAGCGGCGGCCATTTTAGCAGTTATTGGCTCCTAATTTGAACTCGTCTGTCTAAAATGACAGAGACAGCAGAGCAGCTAGCGTGTTGACGCTCGCAATTAGCACTAAGAATTAAATACATGCTAATTGCTAACATGATAATGCTAACATGCTAAGACCCCGGGCAACAGCCCACTCATCACTCTTAAAATATCTGTGGGAATTTTCTAGTTACCTCAGTTAACCTTAACATATCGTTAGCTTGCTGACTAGCCTGTAGACTCATTTAAATGAGACATTCATTCAAGTTTACTCAAAAATAAAGAGACCCCCGGATTTTGTTTTTACGCAACCATGCGTCCGTCGTCTTCGTCCGATTATGAGGGAGCTGGAGCTCGTCCCAGAATGCACTGGCTGAGAGCCAGCGTACATCGTGTACCACTCGCAATACCACCACGGGGGCCGACCAGTGTTTGAACTGAGAATCCTTTTCTGAAGTGGAACATGGCTCCAAACTAACAAGAACCAGATTTTTTTTTAAACAACGTGCATCGTAGATGGGCTAAATACAGCAGCAGACACACAAACACACACACTTCAACACACACGTCTTGGGTTACGAAATGGTTGCACAAGCTGAACTGCAGTTGTAACACCGTGAACTGTAAACGTAAAGAGGAAGACTGCAGTCGTAGTTTGATTCCTTGTTTTGTTGATGTTAAGATGACGGGCCTTTGTATCTATACTCGCTGTTCACAGTATTTCAACTCTGCTGGCGCTGGATCCAGATTCCAATATTCACATTCGGCTGACAGAATCACATGCTTCATTTCTCTTCTTCCGCATGCAGACTGGAGGTCTGATGCCTCAGAATCTCAGGCATCTCAGGTGAAAACACCACGGCTGATCAACAGAGTCACGAGCTATCAACAGCTTGTGGTGAGATCTAAACCCGCTGCAGAGTTTCAGGTGGTTTCAGCTGCTCAGTGTAACACACTCGAGCACAAATTTCCGGGTAGAACAGCCTCAGCAGTGTGTACTGCATAGCACTGTGCTCATTCTCTTGGACGAGCGACTTGCTGCCGCCATGACAGGGCTGGTAAATCCTGCCTCGAAGGAATTAAACTCAACTCAAACTGATTAGCAGAGTTAGAAACTGAGCCCTCGAGTCACAGCCTTCACAGACTCACTCAAAACTTGTTTAGGCATGTCCTTTTTATAGCGTGTTGTTGATAGCGATCAGTCACAAACTTGCGGATAGTCCTGGCCTCTTCCTGTGATCGGTGATTATTTAATTCATTCAGAATCTAAAGGTAGTCGTGGTATGTTGTATACTTCGGTGGGTAAATGAACAGTTGACAACATCCTTCATATGACAACACACATGTAACTGTGTATTAAATTTTTAAATTCAAGTTCATGAAGCTGACAGCTTTGTTAGGGTTGAACTCGTGGCTGTGAGACAGGTTCAGAGTCTTGCAGCAGACTGAATATTTTCATCAAGGTGTTTTTCTTTTTCTGGGAATGCTTTGAACACACGGACGTGTTGTTGAACACACGGACGTGTTGTTGAACACACGGCTGACAGCTTCCCGTGCACGGCTCCATCGGTATGCCCTTTTGTCGTTCAGCCAGCTGAACTTGTGCTCGAGTGTGTCGCTGGAGTGATGCTGTACCACAGGGTAAACATCAGGTCAAACAGGACCCAGATTCAGAGGTCACCTCTCTAGAGCTACATGCCACATACATGACATGAACACTCAGGTGTTTCCAATGATACTAATTAAGGCTCTGTTCCATTTAGTGCAGCAGAGACTTTCCAGTGAGTCAACACGCACCAACACGGCAACACCCGGACTCTGTTGTGACTTTAATCAGCATCAATGGAAACACCTGTTTACCTGCATTCATGTCACAGTGGCTGCTGCTCTGTTTGTTGTGTAACTTTGATCAAATCGAAACCAATCCACCGGTCAAGGGTTAAACTTCTGTTGCCCAAACGTTTGTTTTCTTTAAGTTGACCACAACCTTCACTAAACAAGCTGTGACAGTTATTCCTGTAAAAACTGATGTTAAACTCTGTAACTTGATAATAAACAGTCTGATGTTAGTGTCACACATTTAGAGTAAACAGAAGAAACCATGGTGGAGAAACAGAGATTACATCAAGTACACATATAATACTGTGTCAAAGTGCAATACTTGGATACTTTTACTTGGATTATAGTACTAAAAACTCGTTTAAATATCTAACTTGTGTTTTTTTTTTAATCACACCTGGGGTGTAAACAAGTCGACGTGGAATAGATACAAGATGGAGACATCAAGTAAACAGGGTACAAACCTAGAATACTGCGTTAAAGTGCAATACTTGGATACTTTTACTTGGAATATAGTACTAAAAACACATTTAACTTGTGTTTTTTTAATTACATCTGGGGCGTAAACAAGTCAACGAGGAATAGAAACAAGATGGAGACATCAAGTAAACAGGGTATAAACATAGAATACTGTGTTAAAGTGCAATACTTGGATACTTTTACTTAGATTATAGTACTAAAAACACGTTTAACTTGTGTTTTTGTCACACCTGGGGCGTAAACAAGTCGATACAAGATGGAGACATCAAGTAAACAGAGTACAAACATAGAATACTGCGGTAAAGTGCAATACTTGGATACTTTTACTTGGATTATAGTACTAAAAACACGTTTAACTTGTGTTTTTGTCACACCTGGGGCGTAAACAAGTCAACGAGGAATAGAAACAAGATAAAGACATCAAGTAAACAGGAAACATAGAACACTGTGTGAAACTGTAACACTTATGTTAGTTGTAGTGCTCAAACACACATAGTCACAGTTTATTTGTTGAATTAGTCTCAGGGGCCATAAACACACCACCGTCCTCGGGCTGTTGCTCGACAAAGCTGGTCGGTAAAGTGTGTCCAGCTGTGATTTTATCTCCTTTAATAACTCTCTGTACTGTGTTCGCCGCCTTGTGTCGTGTTATAAACCGTCTGTCCGGTTGTTTTCCGGTCGCTAACACCGTGTTCAGACGTTTAAAAATGGCAGGGCACGGCGCGTGCTGCGTTCAGGTGCCTGTCAACTGCCAACTTCACCTCCTCTGCCGTTAGCGCGCGGAGCTAACTGACGTTAACTAACTAACCGGCGGTTAAACGGACTTTAACCTGATTAAGTTTATTTTTTTTTAAACCAGCTCACCTCGTTTGTTCTTCGTGCCGTTCTTCTTCGCCGTCATGAGCTCATGGTCGATCTTCTTCTCCAGAAACTCTTGTTTCTTCGCCAACATCTCCTCGGTCTCCCTCAGCCGCTGGATCGCCTCCTGAGGGGTCGGTGATTTCCCGCCCTTCCCCTGGCCGCCGAACAACTTACCGAACAGTGACATTGTTTTTGTTGTTGGTAAACCTTAACCGCACACGAACCGCCGGTACACTGACCGTTAAACCTCTCTGTCGCCGCTCCGGAGGGCTCGCGCTGCTGCTCGCGCTCCCTCTCCTCCTTCTTCTGACGCTGTTGTTGTTGTTCCGCCTTTCCAGACAGGCCCCGTGATGTCATTACGTCAGCGCAGTTGCGTCACGCATGCGTGACTCACGGGGGATTTCTCCAAACGGATGAACTTTGTCATACACATATATACTATATACATATATGTATACATATATGTTTGTGTATACATATATATGTATACACACACACACACACATATATGTGTAGACATATATGTGTAGACATATGTACAGTATATAAGTATCATTCTGTGTTTTTAATTCTTCTACCTCTAACCTATATTTTTATTGTATTGAAATATACCAGACTGGTATGATCTAGCTATATGGTGTTTCAGTGTTTGTGTATTTATATTTTACACAGTGTATTGTATTTTATTATCTTCTTATGAGCTGCTGTAACAAGTAATTGTGACTTGATTACTGTAGCGCCCTCCTCCTGACGGGCTGCCCAGCCTGCACAGTGAAACCATTTCAAATGATCCAGAACATGGTGTGCCAACCCAAAATGGCACATGTTACCCCGCTGCTCATCGAGCTCCACTGGCTACCTGTTCACTAATGCTCGCTTACAAAGTAGCCTCTGGTTCTGCACCAACATACTTCAATGCTCTCATACCGGGATGTCCTACCAGTTCCAATCAGATCTCTAACTTCAAAAACCTCTCGAAGACCTCCAGCTCTTCAGAGAGGACCTCCTCTCCAACACAACCAACTCTCCAACACGCCAACACAACACTCCAACACTACCAACTGGACATACAGTGAAGACCTCCTCTCCAACACTACCAACAACTGGACATACATTAACGTAGTCTCCGTGACGTCACCCACAGGTTTCTGAAGAGATGTTGTGAATCTCAGTGCGGTGGCTCTGGCCGCCGCCATCACCTGCCTCTGCCGGCTCACCACTAATCCAAAATTGGGCAAAGATGTGGAGCTTGGGTGTAGCTAAGGCTACCTATGATGGTCAATCAAAGTGGCCATGCTCCTAATTATGCATAAATATAAGCCTTAACATAAGTTTAAGCCTTTAAGCCTTAGTTTGTTTATAGTCCCAGTGCAGCCGTGCTCTATTTTAGCACTCGTGAAATGCCTCTTGACCAATCAAATGACTTGTTGTGTAAGAGTTCTTAACACATAAGTGGCAAAACTCTTGTAATCATACAGAGGTCAACAAGAGTTGACGGAATATTTTATAAACTGATGAATCTTTTCAAAATGCATAAGACAAGACAAGCTTCATGTCTTTATTTACGTCCTCTTAACTTCATCAGAAGCCGAGGCAACATAGGATGTTGGCTTCCAATTAGATGCAAGCATCGCGAGGCCAGCCCAGATTCTTCGTCAAGCTACGCCGACCATGACGCTGCATGCGAAAATTCTCCTGCTGGAGAGCCGAGTGGCCGACAAGCCAACCGATCATACCCTGACTTGTCTTGGGAAATGGAGGGAAGGGTGTAACCTGGAGGAAGAAGACACATGGGTGGTGTGATAGATAGATAGATAGATAGATAGATAGATAGATAGATAGATAGATAGATAGATAGATAGATAGATAGATAGATAGATAGATAGATAGATAGATAGATAGATAGATAGATAGATAGATAGATAGATAGATAGATAGATAGATAGATAGATAGATAGATCATACGTCGATGTGTTCTTCTACAGGGGTCGGTGGTTGTGCTGCTGGGTCTTGGGGGAGCTTCCTTCTAGCCTCCTCGTTCAGCTTCTTAGACTCCCTCTCGTACTGGAAAACATTTCACAGAGACAGCTGTATCCTCGTGTGACTGACTCTCGAAAGCCTTCAAACAGTATCAGTGTGTTTTTGCTCAATGGTATGTTACTGTAAAACCTCAGGCAGTCTGCATCGGGAACAAGACCTCAGACACCACAACGCTGAACACAGGAGCCCCTCAAGGCTGCGTGCTCAGCCCCTTTTTGCTTTTTACTCTGTCAACTAATGGTGGACCGGCTCACTGACTGGTGTACCACTGACAATCTTTCTGTCTTATCTCCACTTCCCTTATTTGGCCTGTGTTTACTAGTTAAGGGTCAAGTGTCACTTTGGACAAGAAACATAATGTTGATTACTAAGCGGAAAACCAAAATAGGGAAATTGTCAGTGGGGAGGTGTCCGAGACAGCCCATTTTAAGAAAACTGTATAAGAACCAACTGTTAGAGCTCCTCGAGGAGCCTTTTCTCTGTAACGCTTTTTGTGTATTGCACTGTTAAACGCTTCTTCTTGTACAGGAATAATAAATTCAACTTAAACTTTGATACTTTGAATCAAGTCCTCCTTATTCAAGGGTTTTTCTTTTTAAAAATTCCCATAACAATACCAAGCGGAGATCTGTGTAAGTGAAGTTCTTGGGCTTCCATGTGAACACATCACACCTGCCACCACCTGATTCTCACCTCATTCGACAGAGGGACTATTGAGAGTATCTGTGGTTTGGTAATTGCACTGTGGCCCTACAGTGGATTGTGGGGAGAGCTGAAAAGATCACCAACACTTTGTCAGGCCTGAACAAGGCCAGAAACATTGTAGATGACCCATCACAACCCGCCTCTCTTTCTCTTCTTAGTATCTACCTGTCTACTAGTCATACTGTACATAACCATACCTTCACTTTATGCAGCCCTTGTTGTATATTGTTTTGTGCGCTTTAATGCAGTCCTGTCTCCATTATGACTGATAATAAAAACCCACTTGACTTGACTTGTTTTCATCAGTTGGGGGCAGTGTGTTTGCATGTGTACCTCCTCGTAGGCCTCAGTAAGGATGCCCCACTTCTTGGGCCAGTCTCTAGCTGACCGCTTCTCGGCGTTGACTCGTGCTTTCCTACAGAAACACACAATAAGTTCATGTTTTGTATGACATCACATGTGACATGCAGCAATGCTTGCTTCGTTGTTGTTGTTTTTTTATCATCTAACCTCCATTTAAATCTGCAGGAATTCACTCACGTGAGCTATTGTTGCTGAACAAAATAATAGATCTTTCCTCTGCGGCATGTGTTGCTGCAAAATGTATAGATCCTTTTCACATTTTACCTTATATTTACATATATTTCTGTTAGTATTCCATACCAAATAAATAATTTTTCATAAGAAACCTAAGCGGCCATGCATTCATGCACTATGTTCCCTTTGTTTTCTTGTGAAAACGAGTTGATTTCATTTGTTTTCATGAGACAACTCTCAAGAAAACAAATGAAATCAACTGTAATTGTCAACGGCAATTGTCTTGAAATACCAAATGTTATCCCGAAGGACTGGGATAATTTCCTTCAGATCTCAACAGAATGAAACTTAATTTTCCAGAGATAACAACATAATTAAATTGTGATTATGAGAAAAAACTAAAAGTTAGTCTAATATATTAAATCATTGCACTTGCGACGTTCTCCCGCTCCTCTGACGTTGCTGTTTCCTGCAATTATTTTCTCAAGATCTTGAATTAATTATGCCGTTATCTCGGGAAAACAAAGTTTCATTATCTTGCGTCCTTGAGAAAATGATTCTGGGATAACAACAATTTGTTATTTTGACATAAATAAATATATTGACAGAAAAAACTCTCAAGAAATCAGAGGAAATAACATGCATGAGTGTATGACTGCTTCACATGAACATTACGAGGAAAGGAAAATGAACAAAAAGACAAAGCATGCTACCAACAATAACATTAATTCAAATAAAAACAATAAGATAAAGATAAAACTTCACTGATGCCACACCAGAAATACACTTATTAGAGCAGCTCACAGTACACACAGTAGATAAAATACAAGATAAAATAAAATAGAAAAATTAAGATATACTATAAATACAAAAGAATAAGTTATATATACCGTACACCTTGTCTGTTGGATCATTTCACAGAAATAACAATGCTGTATACACACACACACACATTATATTAAGATGCACATATAACCGTAAGTGTAAAGACATAATGAGCACAAAGCAAACAATTCAGTGAGATATAAATGAGGCTGTGCATGTGTTAGTGATAATGATTATAGTATGATTATTATAATTATTATTATTCAGCCCCTCTGTTACAGATGATCAGACACACATGAAAAAGATGTGACCAGACATCAACATGGAGATAATCGCCTCACTGTACTCACATTATCTGTTAACCTCTTTCATACACAGCAATGAAAACATAAAGATTTTTTACCAGATTTCATCTTGATGCACTGAGTTGATGGGTTCAGATGTTCGCTGTGAATCCGCCATCTGTCCTGTCCAGTGTGTGTGTGTGTGTGTGTGTGTGTGCGTGTGTGTTATCAGAGTGTGTGTAAAATGTTCATATGATATCAGCGTGTGGTTTCGGGTTTCACCTGTGTGTAAGTCGCACTGACGGACCTGTTTACCGTCGCCATGGCGACGGAGTTCCCTGAAAGGCCGAGCAGCATAGACAGCATCAAATATGGACGGCGTGTCCGTGACGTCACCCGCAGGTCGCTGAAAAGCCGTCGTGACGTCATGGTAGCGTTAATCAGAATCAAAAATACTTTTAATTAATAATCCCAGGGGGAAATTATTTTTGGTTACAATACTCCAGTATACAAACAAACAAAAACAATATATATATATATATATATATATATATATATATATATATATATATATATATATATATATATATATATATATATATATATATATATATATATATATATATATATACACACACACACAAATGTAGTATTTATTTATAAAGTGGTGGATGACCTTTCTGCTAATCCAGCAAATGAGATAGATAATAAGACATGGAGCCGGTGGCAACAACCACCTGTCAATCAGAGCGAATGCTCTCTTAATTATACAGAATTTTGAGATAACTAACTTACCTTAATATAATGTGAACAGGTGAGTTGTATATAAATTCACCCTCAGTACAGTTGTCATGAACGGGGAAATTAGCAACAGAGACCAAAACTGTTTTTTGTACCAGGCTGTAAACATGTTTATTTCTGCTGTGAAACATGGGGACTTATGGAGACTGAGGTTTCTGGTCACCGCCATAAACGTGGATCAACGTGGCAGACCTCAGACCAGGTGGGCCCAATGACGCCTGGGTGCTCTAATAAGTCATCTGTAGCGTTACACGGATACCCAACTTCAAACACAAACGCAGGAAGTGAAGCAACACAACAGGAAGAGGAGAGAATTACAAAATAAAACAAAAACTCAAGATATGACATTGAACTTACTTTATTTAATTTACATTAGACAATGACACATACAATCAATAGACTTTCTATGATACAGTATAATTTATTGATTTAATTATTACAAGAATTATTCTGACTTTTTATCATAGAAACCTGAAATTCGGAATAATTTCCACTTGGTTTCCTGTTCATAGATCACAGCCTGCACATCCCAGGGGAAGTTGTGGCTGTTCAGAAGGTTCATGTTAGATTCACCCCCAGTAACTGAATTTAATGAATTCCAACAAGTCACAGTATCATGTTGAATTTGTCACATTTATAACAAAACAAACAGAATTTAACGAGTTACGGTCGATTTCATTGTGAATTCTCCGTCTTTCATCATGACCTCCCCAATATGGCGTCCATTGAAGTATCTATTTATCTTTTTTTAAATTGGATTATAAAGCAGTTGAAAAGCGTGAATCACTTCGTTTTCTCCTGTACTGTATCAGTCCCAAGGACAGAAACACTGCTCCCAACACCAGGAAACAAACTCCACTAATCACGAGCCTCCTATCTGACTGATTTAAGTCTGCAACAAAATGAGAGGAGAAACATTTATTATGTGTACAGATCAATATAAAACCAATTAACTTTGCTAATTGGATGCATCATGAGTAAAACTGTCGCTCCATCCTCACCTCTGTCGTAAATCTTGGGTTCCCTGAGGCTGGCGTGCTCCACCATGCAGCTGACTCTGTCCTGTCGGATTGAAGGTGTGTACTCCAGGTATGAGTGGACCTGATAGGTCCAGTCCCCGTTTGTCAACACGTCGCTAAAGGTCACGCCCGAGGTCACTTCCTGCCCGTTCATGAGCCACGTCAGCCTGATGTTTTTGGGGTAAAAGTCGTAGGCGCTGCACACGAGCATGGCGTTTTTACCGGAGCTGGTGGACTCCACGAGAGTGACGCTGGGCTCAGCTGAAACCAGAGGATGAAGAGTTTTTACTCAGAGCTGGCACTGAAGGTTTTATGATGATAATGAATGTAGCCAATTGAGGAAGTGTTGAATATGATGAACATATGAAGTTTCAGTCATGTGGGTAGAACTTCTCTGTTTTAGTTAGGGTTAAATAAAGAGTATGTGCAGCTCTCTAAAGGGTTGATGTGACAGTGAGGTTGCCAGGTTTGGTACCATCATACTGAGTTCACGAAAACCACTTACACCTGAGCCTGAACTCAAGTCCAGGATGGGTGGAACCAAAAAAAAACCAAAAACATGAAAATGAAGTCATTACATTGATATCTTTGATTGTTTTTGTGGGTTTCCACCTAGTTTCCACAATAAAAATATGCGTACCTGGATTTACAATTTTATGGAAGCTGTAAGATTGTGTTGTCCCACTGTGCATAGCGGACAGCTACAAAGACATTGTAAGTTCAAGTGTTTTGCCGGGAAAATCACATCATCACGAGGACCCGGCTCTCACTGCCAGACCGAGGTAGTTCGCCGAAGAGTCGTCAGGAAGGACTGATGAGTTACCGACCTCCTACACATTACACGTTTGTCATAATAATGTGGGTCGCTCTAAGTTTTATCATGCTATCATTGTAGATAAACAGAGCTCTCAGACAGAAGCTGTTTTCTGGAGGAGAGTTCGCAGAAGAGTCGTCACGGAGGACTGAGCGGGTTACGGTGACTTTTACTTAAATTAAGTTGGTTCCTATGATGGAAATATCTGTTTACAACAATGTTGGTGCTATTTTTTTCTGATGTGTTGAATTAAACTTGGTTTAAAAATCCAGCGTTTGAATATTCACCAATGCTTTCCTCGGTCACGTTGAATATCATATCGACATGGTCGACACATATCAGCTGCTTCTCCAGTTTCCTCTGCTGCACGTCGTAGAAGTCTCCGTTCAACAGAGACGCAGTGATCATCCCGCCCGGAGTGAAGCCCGTCCATTTCCCCACCGTGCTGTTGTACTGCATCACAAACTCTTCGTTGAAATGCCAGTCCACCAGATACTCCACGTGCGTGCGCTCTCTGGAGTACATGGCGCACCTGAAGTCGGCCGTCATGAAGTATCCGGTTCCATTGGTGGCACAGTCTGAGAGGAAAAGGCACAAAGTTTAATGCCCATTAACTGAATTTCTTTACATTCATGCATCCCCCAGGCCTCCATCTACCAGACACTGTCAGACTTTCCCTCATCTCCACATCTCCTTCATCTGCTCTGCAGCCTCCTCATCTGCATCTCATTTCCTCATCAGCTCTGCAGATACTTAATGTAGTTACTCTCTTGTTTTATGCTGTTGTATTGCTTCCCCCCACAGTCCAAAGACTTAACAGGTTCATAGGTGACTCTAAATTGCCCGTAGGTGTCGCTGGCGACCTCGCCTCTTGCCCATGTCAGCTGGGACAGGTGGGATATCAAGCCCCACTGTGACCCTGGTGAGGATAGATAGGGCTTGAGTAACTGCTCTCCTGCCTGTGAGGCATTTAATCGATAAATCACTGAAGTCATCACGCTTCCTGCTCTCTCTGAGTCTTGTAAAAGAGGAGTTCATATTTAGGACAAACCCACAGAGATTCACAAAGATATCACGAGACTCTGCAGCCGGAACACCGCTTATAGTTTCTGCAATCAGTAAAGAACAGTTCTTTATTCAGATCACTGGAGCGCTCACACAGATAAAAAAGAGGAACTGGACACCACACACACACACACACACACACACACACACACACACACACACACACACACACACACACACACAGACACACACACACAGACACACACACACGCTTTCACACGTACTATCTCATCTCTTCATCAACAGAGTTTGTTTTTAGACTTCCACCATCTAAAGTCATTTAGGGAAATAAGAGTCTCATGTTTGAGGTGTAGATACTTTACTTTGTATAAAGTCTTGGATGTTAAATATATAATAATACATTAAAAATTAAAAAAGTAGAATATTTTCATCTAAAATATAGCGGAGAAGTGCAAAGTAGCATCAGATGTAAATATTCAAGTGAGTAGGTAAGTACAGTACTTAAATAAATGCACTTGGTTATAGTATTCAAATTGGCAGATATTCAAATATAGGTTTATTTTATTTTATGTACCGCAAAAACAAGACAAACACAGGAACACAGCACGTTGAGACATACAGTCCAGCTTCAAAACCTGATCTGACCTTGTAACGTCCATGTTTGAACCCGGGCATGCTGCGTGAACCAAAGACTTGCAACTAAACATCAGCGACACGTTTAAATGGTTAAAAAAGGGAAAGACTCACCCACAGATGTCGGAGAGAAGAGGCACAGAAAGAGCAGGCACACGGAGCGTTTCATTTTCAGATCACATTGTTGAGGAAGTCCACCGTCAGTTGTTGAGTTTAAGCACTTCCCTACACAGAATCTCTGCTGACTTCAGACAAACTCATTTCATCATGAATCATGACTTTCTCGAACAAGTCCAAAAACGTTGGATCCTTAAAAAAAGTTAGTCAGATTTCACACAGGAAGCTGAAACCAAACACCAACGACAGAACGAAAGTAAGAGAGGTGAAACAAGCCTGATTCCTCTTTTCTTTCTTAATGTCACATTTTCTTTTTTTGTGTTTTACACACATAACAGTCAGTTTAACAGATGAGTCCAACTTTTGAACCCAGATTTCCTTTAAATAATCACTCAGTTTCAACGTTTGTGTCTGACCTGCAGTCTGTCCTGTCCATCCAGTTTCACCAAAATTAGTAAAATAGTTGGTGACTGTACCACAAAGTTACATAATGCATGAACGAACAGGCGAAGTAGATTTATTTTAAGCCAGGCAGGGTTGGGTCTGGTTTATGTTTGCATGGGATCCTGCCTGGAAGTAGCAGGTGGTGTAAGTGTTTAATACTTCTCATCACAGACAGCAGGGGGCGCTGCAGTGCTGAAAAACAGCTGTTTGACCTTGGACCCCCTCCTGTCCTGTGCAGCATTCTGTAAAAAGGTGTTTGCAGCACTGATTTATAATCTTCAGAAGCAGCTACAGACTGAGCTCAGACGTCATTAAATATAAAAGTACTAAAGCGAGATCGAAAGCTCATCCAACTACAACAATAAACAAAATCGTGTACTTCATTTTCTATATTTTGGGAACCCTGCTGAATAATTATAGTGATTTCAGTGTTTCTTTAGTGTTTCCTGTGTGACTGTCAAAAGTCGTACTTGTAGTGGACATCAAACCCAAGACCACAATCGTCCAATCGCTGATCTAGATGTAGCCACGATCTGTGAGAACCTGTTGTTTTCTTTTGTTTCTTTTTGTTTTGTTTGTTTGTTTCTTCTGTTTTTTCTTTCTTCTTTTTTTCCTCTCTCTTTCTTTCTTTTGTTTCTTTTATTTGTTTTTGTCCTTTTTCTTTTGATTCTTTTGTTTTCTTTTTTGTTTTTTCTTTTGTTTTTTGTTTGTTTTTTGATTTTTTTGTTTGTTTTTTCTTTCTTCTTTTTTCTTTTTTTTTGTTTGTTTTTTTGTTTTGTTTTTTCTTTCTTCTTTTTTTCTTTTCTTTTGTTTGTTTTTTTGTTTTGTTTTTTCTTTCTTCTTTTTTTCCACCAACAACAGGTGTTGATTGTCACAGAACAATCAGAACACAGTTTTTAGCACAAAGATAGCCCAGAAATAGAAATCTTGGGTCTTAGAGTGAATCTTCTGTGCACTGACCCTGGACTGTGTTATATTCAGGAGACACAAGGTGGCACTCTACTCAAAGACATCAGTTCTTGTTGACAGGCGTGTCAGAGGTCAGTCTGCTCTGATCCAGCTCGGCTTTTTCTTATTCTGCATTGCTAAAAACATAAATCTGACTTCTGAGTGTCACAACTTGCCCCTCAAGGGAAGGGAAATGCATGCTGTTCAATCTTATATACGCTAAAATTGCAACAAAATATATAAACTGAATCCAGTGCTGCACCCAGCTGCATTAATACAGGATACACCTGCCTGACCCTGAAGGCAGGTGAAGACACAAAACTACATTATCGCCATTTTAAAGCTAAATAGTGTATAAATCTGTATTTCTATCATTCAGCGCCACCGGTTTCATGTGGTAACTATGTTCAGCTGTACTCAAGTATTTGTTCTGATTACATTACTTCTGATCAAAAACTAGCAGCAGACCCAGCAGCAGTCAGCCCAGCTCGGCGTCTGTCTTTCAGCTGAGGTGTCTGCGCATAGATACATAGTCACATATTAATTCTGATGCTGTTATAGACATGTGGTTTATTCAAAGATTAGTTGTTTAGTCATGGGATGTTACCTTGACCACACCTAGGTCAGAGGTTACTAGGACAGGGGAGCCAGAGGGGCGCCGACCTGGCGCCACTGCTAGATGTTTAGTTAGAACAAAGACTTTTTGAGGATTGGATTGATAAGGAGTCAGGCCATAGGTATGAAAACTAAAACTATCTATATAAGGGTTTGTCCTGCATAGGTCGAGAGAGTCTCTCATCATTCGGCCAGGAGCTCTCCAAGTAACGTTTTACTTAAGATGCTGAACTTGTTGTATTAAACTTGTTATACAACTAAGACAGCGTCTGCAGAGTTTCTCTTCAAACATCTTCAAACATCTGCATCACCACCGAATATACTACACAGCCTTTTATTTCACCAAGCTCTCACCAACCACTAAAAGTCAGTCCCACATTTACTCTTGTCAGGTGGCTCTGGTTCTGGCACGACACTCCCTGTCGATGCTGAATTTTTAAAGGAAGAACCCTTTAATAAGGAAGACTGGATTCAAAGTATCAAGGCTTAAGTTGAATTTATTATTCTTGTACAAGAAGGAGCGTTTAACAAGAGGGTTGCAGAGAAAAGGCTCCTCGAGGAGCTCTAACACTTGGTTCTTATACATTCTCAGACACCTCCCTCACTGATGAGTCTGCTCAGTAATGAACATTATGTATCAAAATGACACTTCTCAGGCCTGTTTCTCACGTCCTTGTCTCTCCTGTCCTTCAACCACTGACATCTCTCCCTGCCATCCTCAGCAAAACACAGTCCAAATACAGGAAGTGCATGAGACATGCAAAAAACAGGAAACACACATTATATGATCAAAACATCTGAACCCCAGTATAAATCCTAATTTTTATAACACATGCTGTAAACCTCCTCTTCTTCTTACAAACTCGTACAAACACTCTCCCGGTGACCTGAGCTCACAATCGACTTGAACTTGTTCAATTCTGACCTGTTTGTTTTGTTATTGATGTGAGAAACTGAACATGAACTTGTTGGAAGTAAATTATCTAATCAGCTCTATTCCAACCAACCATCTCAAGAGTCACAACGTCCACTGGGACATGCAGGCTCAGATCTATGGACAGGAAACAACAAGTGTACGTCATCTAAAATTTCAGCTTTTCTGAGGTTCTACAAAAATGAGCATTCCTATATCTTTGATTGTGTTATAAAGACGCATGTTTTCGCGGTATCTATCTTTCATTATCTCTGGTCTGACGTCACAAAGTGGTGTCTGCTGGTCAGAAAGTCCAGCGTTCAGTTACAAATCATCCAGTATTTCTTTTGACGTGTCAACATGTCCTGTGCGATCAGGCTGAGAGGATACACGGTTTGATTATCTGATCGGAAGGTTTCGAGAAAGGTACGTCGCAAAACTCGAAAGAGGAGATAGACGAAGAAATAACTGAAATTGATCATCTGATTGATTGATGAACTAAAACGTGACCACGTGCAAGTTCATCCATTCAGGCAAAGCAGATATTAGCATGAAGATCAGCCGGTGGAACAAAAACTATGATCCCTCAGTTGTCCGTCAGTCAGTGAACGATGAGGCGATTTCAAAGGTTGTTAAGAAGTGCGTTGAATAGAAAATTAAGGATGCAATAAAGGAACAAGGAGAGGAAGGAAGGTGGAACGAGTGGATCATTCATTACATTTCTTGAATGTTGACAGCCCCTGGAACAGCACAGCACACTGACACCTTTAAACCGATAAGAGCTGAGGTATTTTATCAACACGGCTGATAAACACTTGAGAGTCAGCATTGTTACAGATGTCAGGGCTTGTTTTACTTCTCGAGATAAAGCTCCGTGCTGCCGTTCAGTCGTGTTCAGTGCAACAAACAGCTTCCACAGAGGGAGATAGTGAGAACGTAAACATGAAGACACTTTCTGATTCCTGATTTTATTGCGCCGAAGTGTTGTTGTTGTTGTAAGCGCTGAACCTACCGGCCTGGGGACGATCAGCTTCCGGTGCAGCCAGCAGGTATCTGCAAAACAGATACTCAGGCCTGATACACGACAATGCCAAGAAAGACGCATTTCTGCTCATTTCTATGAGCACATATCTGCATATGAATGCAGATAACTTTAGGAAAAAGGTAATACAATGCTCAAACGATACCTCATTGGTTCTGAGATTGAATTTTGGGCAATGCATTTTGCTCTCCACAGATTGTTGTTGACCAAAGCCTGCTTAAAAGTGATTGGTCAATGGAAACTAGAACACTTCCAGTCACAAAATGTTTGCTGGCATAAAGATAATTTTTTCTGCAGATCAGAAGTGTCTGAAAAGACCTTCAGGCTCTGGTTTTGGTCTCCGCCAACTTCTGAGAAATATATTTGGTGCCATAGCTGCTAGATGTTCAATAAAAACAGTTTCCCACCTGTTATTTCTCACTTTGCCCGCCGTTCTGTGCCAGAGAAGAAGCGTCCAGTGGATGTTGTGTTACTATGAAACATGCATTAAACCAAAACTCTGAGCTAAAAGAGGCTTAAAGGCTCTTTGGAGCTGCAGAGACACCTTGCACGTTCTGTATGATTTGATCTGATCTATGTTTATATGATAAATGTTTAGTTTGCAGCTTTAATCGAGGAGCTAAAGTCCCTATGAAGTTGTTATGGCACATGTTTTGTTGTTCATAAATACGAGACTCAAATGCAATAAAGTAAATCATAAAAAGTTTGAAAAATGAAAAGGAGCATAATGGATAACGTACGATAGTGAGACGCCTTTATGGACGGACAACAGTTAAAAAGGTTAGATAAGACGTGTGCACGAAAACAGGTTGTTTGAGACACGCAGTACAGGTATGGCTGCTCATGCTTGCGAGGTAATTATTTCCTCAGATAAGGTTGCAGAAAACACTCAGACGGTTCGTGATGTTGGCAAAGAACACGAGGAGTAAATCATTGTTTCGAAGAAGAGACGCAATCGGACAAACAAACCTGTTATTCCTAAGATGAAGGAATATAAGAGGGGTTTGTTTCTCTGTGCTGCTGAAGTGACACTTTGAGAGTTTAACAGAGACATACAGACACGTTTTGTACAAGGTCAACACAAGCCAACATGCAGGAGACAGGATGTGCTATCATAGCACACGCCTGCAGAAATAAACATGTTCACAGCCTGGTGCAAAAAACTGTTTTTGTCTCTGTAGCTAATTTCCCCGTTCATGACAACTGTACTGAGGGTGAATTTATATACAACTCACCTGTTCAGGTTATATTAAGGCTTAAAGTTATGCAGGGTTAAGAGGGTGGACGCTTTGATTGACAGGTGGGTGTGTTTGAGCAACCAGGCGTCATTCACCCTGCCACAGGTCCGACCAGTTGCTTGAGCATGAAGACTACGTCCATGTTTTAAACAGTTTACGATGTGAATACCGTCGCAGTGGTCACGGCTTATACATGAACGTTGTTTCATCTTGAGTATCCTGGTAAATACAAGATTGTTTTTGTCTTTCAAAACATTTTGCAAACCTTCAAAATTTAGTTTCAATCTTCCAAAACTTCCAAAACTTTTAGAAGGTTTCAGTTTGGAAACATGACACGATATTCACCCCATACATATCCGTCATATATCTCTAAATGTAGAGAGGAGTTTCAATTCTACGGACTTCACTTCCCATGATTCCTGCATCATCACTGGCACTCCTGTATTCCTGTATTTAGTATAGCAAATATGATTATTACATTCCAGAAAATGTAGGTTTTATTTGATTTTTTTTTTTTTAAGTGCAATGATCTTCTTTATTCCTTTTTATTTTAGGATAAAAATCCTCATTAAGAAACAGGTGGAAATATCTATGGCCCGTGTTTCAAGAAAATAAGACTTCAAAGACTCAAAGAAACGCAAATACATACAATAATCGAGCTGCGGCATCAGAAACATTTGTCTACATGCAGTTTTTAGTAATAAAAGTTTTTAAAGTCTCTCTTCCACAACAGATTCCTGCACAGTCGTGATCAGCATCCGGACAGTTCACTGTGTCATTTATTGTTTTGCTGGCGCGGCAGAGTTTCTTAGAAGGCTGGATTCAGATCACAGACAGTGTCAAAAACAAGTTAGCGATGATTAACTTCTGCCACCGTCATTATCTCCACGTCTTGCACAACAGATACGGTGAACCATGGGACGAAAACATGTGGCCTCATGCAGCCACAGTCAGACAGGAATGTAGAAAAGTATGAACTTAGATTATACGTGTTAAAAGAAGTTTAAATTAAAGTATTAGTTATTTTAAATGGCAAACAACAAGAATGTAGGTATACTGAGTATTATCCAGCATTTGTTCCGATTACATTACTTATGATCAAAAACTACTTTGTTAAGCCACAGTCAGTCCCAGATTTACTCTTGCTCGCTTCCTCCATCAATGTCCTCTTCTGTCATTCTGTCCATAGAAGCTGCTGAGCCCGGATACATTGCCTAGCTCCTGTTCTGGCACGACACTGGCAAAGCTCCACCATTAGCATTCCCCTCTGCACCCTGCACCTGAAAATCTCCTATTCTAAAACGCCTGTGGTACAAACACGAACACTCTGAGCTCACAGCGCGCTAACAAACTGAGCTAACAGCAGCTAACAGTCTAAGCTAACATGAGCTAACAGCAGCTAACAGACTGAGCTAACATGAGCTAACAGCAGCTAACAGACTGAGCTAACATGAGCTAACAGCAGCTAACAAACTGAGCTAACATGAGCTAACAGACTGAGCTAACATGAGCTAACAGCAGCTAACAGACTGAGCTAACAGCAGCTAACAGCAGCTAACAGACTGAGCTAACATGAGCTAACAGCAGCTAACAGACTGAGCTAACAGCAGCTAACAGCAGCTAACAGGCTGAGCTAACTGCAGCTAACAGACTGAGCTAACAGCAGCTAACAGACTGAGCTTACATGAGCTAACAGCAGCTAACAGACTGAGCTAACATGAGCTAACAGCAGCTAACAAACTGAGCTAACATGAGCTAACAGACTGAGCTAACATGAGCTAACAGCAGCTAACAGACTGAGCTAACAGCAGCTAACAGCAGCTAACAGACTGAGCTAACATGAGCTAACAGCAGCTAACAGACTGAGCTAACAGCAGCTAACAGCAGCTAACAGGCTGAGCTAACATGAGCTAACTGCAGCTAACAGACTGAGCTAACAGCAGCTAACAGACTGAGCTAACATGAGCTAACAGCAGCTAACAGACTGAGCTAACATGAGCTAACAGCAGCTAACAGACTGAGCTAACATGAGCTACAGCTGTCAGCAGTTTACTTCACTGTCCATCATAAACTCTGTAAATCACAGAGAGTTGAGGCGGAGCAGCCGGAGGACATCAGAGGGAAAACCAGAAAACATTTCCTCCATAAAATATGATCCAGTTTCACCAGAATCAGTGAAATAGTTGCTGCTGTGTGACTTAGTGCCGTAAAGCGTTACGTACTTCTCCCGACCCGGAGCCCAAAGTTACATAGTGTGAGTACAGACGTACGAATGACAGAGTTAGAGTAGCATCAATATGATTTACATTCTGTTATTTTAAGGTAGAAAAGTTACATAATGTTACTTTAAGCCTCAAAAAATAAATGTAACCTTCGACTTTTCCAGTTTTACCTCGTGTATCATGTGAAGGCCTCGGGTTTGGTTTGGCCCTGTCTTGTTCTTTATTGTTTGTTGTTTGTATTTCTCTTTGTTCCAGGAAAGATTGTTACTAAGAACTTGTCAAAAAAAAGGCAAAAGACAGGCCAGAGAGACGAGAGGAAGAGGAACCTGCAGGTCTAATTTCAGCTCAGGTGAGTTGCAACTTTTTGGAAAAACAGGGAAAAAGACAATGCAGAACAAAAAGGTCAAAGATGAAACTGTCAGAGCCAATTTACAAACTAAACGAAACACCCCATCAAACGACTAAATTACTAACTAAATTTTGCAGGTTGCAAACCACATTTGTGTATAAGTTCGTCTCAAACATGTTACAGAGATCCTGTTTTGACATGACACAAGATACATAAAACCAACTGCAGAGGTTCATTTCTGGGGAAGTTTCAGGCTCAGGTTACCTCCACCCAGACTGAGCATCACTTGTTGTTGTTGTTGTTGTTTTTAAGGTTTTCTCCAGAAATGGTCGCACAGCTCTGCACAATGAGAACTAATACACCTTCTTCACAGGAGCCATTTTGACATGAAGTAGCAGATAAACACTCAATGACACTAATTAATGCTCAGCTCAGGGTGCGTGTCGGCTCACTGCTACATTAAATGTAACAGAACCTTAATTAGTATCATTGGAAACACCTGGCTGACCTTATTATTTCTGCTGCTCTCTCTGCGTTCACACTGGGTTGTGAACTCCCTGGGATATTATCACATGACTGTTATTGAATTATTCACTTCTTTCAACCAGTAACAGTGTAAAGAACGGACGGCATGATGTATGCATGATTTCATCCACAGGTTTCCAAAGCGTGATGTTGTTGTGTGACTCATGCAAGAGAACTTTGCTACTGTACTGAACATTTCTATTCAGTACTCATAATCCTTCATCATCTTTCTTCACCAATGCTTTGTTTATTTTGACATTTCTCTGGCTGACATGGTCATTTAAGAATAATGCATAACTATGTTTTTATTAGTGTTGTGCTGCCCTGTGATATCAGAAATATTAATGACATAGAATCAAGGATGAGTTTAAATACATTTATTGTTGTCTCCCCTCTTTCGAGGGCTCAAGATTACAATACAACAGAACCAAGAGAAGACAGCGTACAAAAATAAATTAAGAATAAC
Organism: Collichthys lucidus; assembly: GCA_004119915.2. Lineage (NCBI taxonomy): Eukaryota > Metazoa > Chordata > Actinopteri > Sciaenidae > Collichthys > Collichthys lucidus. The sequence goes on along the minus strand of CM014082.1, from coordinate 36,562,113 downwards.
AATAGGAACAGAAAACATACATTCAAACAACAGTGAAGATGAGCTGGACTCATTTAGTCGTACAAATTTATGACGATATATATATAGAGCGTTCATAATAAGTTATCCTTAAATAGAAGAATTCAGAGCTACAGCAGGACAACACAGTTTAAACATAGATTAGCAGTCTCGACTTGTTCGATCTGGCCGTTCACAGTGAGAAATATTTGTCTAGTAAAATCAAGAAGTAGTAAAAAAAAAATTATCAGAGGAGAATTGTTCCTCTTTCATAAAATTGCAAGGCCCCATGTCAAATTAGTGAATCTCTGTAAAAACAACAATGCTGCTGCAGAGTTACTAAATCTTTGTTTCTAGACGTTCTGACGTGACGTTCTAGAGTAGCTAAAGTTCATTTTTAGAAGAATCACCATCATCTTCCTTCTTCCTCGTCTTTACATCTGCATCACTCTCTTCTGCAGGAGCTCCAGTTGCCGGGCCACCTCGTTGGGCAGGTCGTCGTTCACCTGCGTGGTGAAGTACTTCCTCACCTCCTCCACTTCCCTCTGCCAGAACTCTTGATCCAGGGAGAACAGCTCATCGAGGTCCACGTTCTGCTTGAGGCCCTGGAGGTTCAGGGAGTGAGAGCAGGGCAGGTAGCCCACAGCTGATGGCATGGCGCCGGCCTCGCCGTTCACCCGTCTGAACATCCAGTCCAGCACGCGGATGTTGTCTCCGAAACCGGGCCAGAGGAATCCGGCGGTGGGACTCTTACGGAACCAGTTGACGTGGAAGATCTTGGGGAGCTTGGCGCCGGGGCGGTCGGCCATGCTCAGCCAGTGAGAGAGGTACTGTCCGAAGTTGTAGCCAAAGAAGGGGCGCATGGCGAAGGGGTCGTTCATGATCACCTTGCCTGTAGAAAGAAGGGTTGGAGTTATTAGTTATGAGCAATCCCGATAAGCTGAGGAAGCCTAAATCCATTGAAAGTATCTTTCATAGAAGATTGGACACTGACCTTTGTGTTCAGCTGCAGCGGTGGCCTCCGACCTCATGGCTGCTCCAACAAACACTCCGTGCCGCCAGTCGAAAGCCTCGTAAACCAGAGGGACACCTGATGGGAAGAAGAGACAAAAGTTAGATTGTCCGATTGTTTTGTCGCCTTCTTAAATTCCTTTTTTCGCCAGTGTCGTAGTGGTGTTGTTCTTACCTTCTGGCCTGCGCCCTCCGAAGATGATGGCCTCGATGGGGACTCCCTCCGGGGATTCCCACAGTGGGTCGATGATGGGGCACTGACCAGCCGGAGTGCAGAAACGAGAGTTGGGGTGAGCACAGGGTTCGCCTGGTGAGAGAAACACGAAGAGGAAGTTAAGCTTTCTCAAGATCTTGTCATTGTCTGAAGAACCGACCGTTCAATAAAAACAAACTCTTACCATCTTCTGGGCTCCACGGCTTGTTCTTCCAGGAAGTGATGGTGACTCCTTCGGGCAATGATTGGTCCATTCCCTCCCAGTACACACCGCCGTCGCTGGTCTCCGCAACATTGGTGAAAACAGTGTTTTTGATGATGGTCTCCATGGCGTTGGGGTTGGTTTTCACCGAGGTGCCGGGCGCCACTCCGAAGAAGCCGTTCTCAGGGTTGATGGCACGTAGGTTGCCTGGAGGGAATAATGAGGAAAATATAAATAATTAAAAACAGAAGTGCTTGTTTGGATTATCATTTTTGTAATCTTAATGTCCATGAAGGCAAATTTAAGTTCACAAAGTCTCACCTTGGTTGTCAAACTTCATCCAGGCAATATCGTCGCCCACACACTCGACCTTCCAGCCCGGCAGCGTGGGGCACAGCATGGCCAGATTTGTCTTCCCGCAGGCGCTGGGGAAAGCTGCCGCCATGTACTTCTTCTCCCCAGCAGGGTTGGTGACGCCGAGGATCTGAGCAGAGAGAAACATTTGGATTGGTAAGAATGGGCCAGTCGTTGTGGGTAGTCTTGTTTGCGAATGGATAGATGGGATTTCATTACTTACCAGCATGTGCTCCGCCAGCCAGCCCTCCTCTTTGGCGATACGTGAGGCAATGCGGAGAGCAAAGCACTTCTTCCCCAGCAGGGAGTTTCCTCCATAACCACTACCGAAAGAGACGATCTCCCGGCGGTCAGGGATGTGGGCGATTAACGTCAGCTCGGGGTTACAGGGCCAGTTGTTGGCCAGAGGCTCTGAAAGAGGAATCAGTCAGTCACTAAGTACAGATCAGCATCGCCTCAGTGCAGCTGAATGAAAAACAAGCCGATGTTGTTGACGTACTTTTGAGCGGCAGTGGACAGCCGACAGAGTGCAGACAGCGGACGAACTCGCCCGTCCCCAGAGCGGACAGCACGGACTTCCCCATACGGGTCATCACCCTCATACTGGCCACCACATAGGGCGAGTCGGTCAGCTCCACTCCGATCTTAGAGAGGGGGGAACCTACCGGACCCATGCTGAAGGGAATCACATACATGGTACGACCTGAGGACAGAAAGTCAGAGATGTCAGCGTGTTAATGTTTTACTGACGGTGTGATGAAATGTCTCCGGTATCTTAGCATCAGTTAGTAAAAAGATAAAAGTAACTTTCTGACTCCTTGCTTGCTAAGACAGATAAAACAATATTCAGCAATGCTGGTACCTTTCATGCAGCCGGGGAACCGCTGAGCCATGGCTTTGTCGAACTCTTCCGGGGACATCCAGCGTCCCAGTTGGCTGACTACGCCGCCCAGCGGTGTGGGCACCGTGTCCCTCTGTTCCTGAGTCACAATCACAGTCTTACTCTCCACGCGAGCCACATCCCTCGGGTCGGTCCTGGCCAACCAGCTGCAGGAGGAGAGAGTAAGGAGACATGATTCATATTTTTAGACATACAAATTTATTGTTTGTTTTTTGGACGTTGACGTCTATGTTAACCTTACACCTAAATAAATGCTGTTCAAGCATATTTGCTAAAAAAGCAGGCGTGGTCCGTCTGAGCGAGCCAGACATTCTGGTTTGTACTGTTATTCCTTCAAACAGCTGCTGACGACGGACTGATGCACACATTGTCTTTAACAACAACACGAGACCGGAATGTGCCAAAAGCACACGTTGTTTTTCATGTCAGATAATATTTCTAACAGGCCGACCTACCAGTTCTCATATTTACTGAGCTTCTTGATCATCCCCTGCTCCTCCAGCTGGGCCAGGATGGTCCGGTTCTCCTCGTCGGAGCCGTCGCAGATGTGGATGGAGTCGGGTTGACACAGAGTCACGTTGACATCCACGAACTCCTTGACGGCCGGACTGAGGGCGCTGAGATCGCCCTGCAGGATCCTGGGACCGTTCTGGTTCTGGGACTGAAGCTGAGGAGGCATGGCGGTGGAGTATAGAGAGAGAGCGAGACAGACGGAGACGGAAAAGAGGGAAGAGACAAAGTCTAGGGGGAGGAAAAGAGGATGAATGAATGAAGAGGAGAAAGGAGAAGTTTAGCACATGAATATTTTAAAAGCTGCTGCAACCTCCAGGTCAGACCAGCATCCCTGTGCAGACCGCCCCCCCTCACAGTCTGCAGATAACTTCAACATCCCTCCTCACATTACACACACACTGAAAAGAAAGAGCATCGGGTTACCTTCAGTAGTTTGCGTGGAAGCAAAGAGCTTTTAGCTTGGACTCATCAGCTGATGTGTCTGTCGGCTGTTTCCAGGAGAGTCGGTTGTATCTCTGTGGAGAAGGTTTCTTCTTTTTATACCCTGGGATGTCCCACAGGAGGGGAGGGAGGGAGTGGAGGAGGAGGAGGAGGAGGACGGGTGAGGAGGTGTAAATCCTCCTCACGGCTATTTGCATGAACCTGTTGTTCCCTCCTGATCTGGAAAACATGATGTTGCAGCAGCCCGGCCGGTGAATCATTAATCAGCAGCAGGACGTAACATAACGTAACCGGTTCCCTCTGAACACCGATAGTCGGCAGTCGGTTTGAATTCCAAAAAAAAGAGAGACAGACTTCAGCTGCTATCTCTGTTTTCCTGTAACTCACTCGAGAAAAGTGTGATTAATAATGTCTGAGTTTGTTTTTACAGCTGATTTTCACACTATCTGGACAAAGTAACAACAGCTGACACCAAATCCCTCATCCGTCATAGATTTCTTTATTTTTATCATTATTTCTAACTGTTAGTATGTTACATTTAATCTGTTCTGTAACCTTCTCTCCGTACATCACCTCCTGTTCTCCCGCAGCGGCTGCCTTTGAACTTCGACCCGCATTATTAAGTGATGTAAGTTCAGGGTCTGACCTCGTGTGACGTGGGTAGGCAGCGACTTGGCTGGTCTCCTTTCTTATTGGCCGACGGACAGGGGCTCGCCTTTCGTGCGGTAAAAGTTCAGATAGGTGAGGAATGCGTCTGAGTTTAAAGGAATCCCTGAACAAAGACAGACTGCAGGTGACAGCACTGAAGTTAAACCAGTTTAAAACACCTGTCGTGCTGCATGAGTTATGATTTGTGTTGTGGAGGAAACTCAATTAAAACTTGCATAGTTGATCGGCCCTTCCTTGTTCTGGTTGTCGAGGTTGGCAGATGATCAAATACTAGAGAACAGCGTCAGCTGCGTGATTCGATAGGAGTGGAAAATGATTTTTTTGCAATGACTCAACAAAACCCTGAAATATCCTGATTCACAGAGCCTGAAAAACTGGAACGGTTGTTTTGTTTTAATATGTTGAAGTCAGCTGCCTCAGAAGCTTTGAGAAGAAGCTTGATAACTTTAGTATTTTTTCTGCAGTCCATGTTTGAAAATCTGATTTCTTTTCGTTATTTTTGGACTTTTTTGCATTTTTGTTTCAAAATGATGTAACTGGTTCGTGTTAAGCATGTGAGTGAGTGTGCAGGAGCTGTATGCATAACATATAAGGTAGTTGCTGATGCAAAAGCAGGAGATGTAAATGTGTAGCAATAATATTGTGCAAGAAGAGGAACAGACAGAAAAGACCGCATGGTAATGACACTTACATAACACCCTCTGTTCAAGAGTTTTATGAACAATATTGTGAGCGGTGCAGCAGCCTGTCAGCACTCATAAAACACAGACAGCCAGAGGAACTTTAACCTGACTGTTTCTTAATGTTTGTACAGGCAGAAAGAAAAAAGGCCTTGAAGACAGACGAGGTTTGTGGGTAAATAGAGAGAGTTTGTCTGTGTGTTAACTTGATGACAACCCAGCAAAGTGTTCAAGGTGCAGCTGAAAAGTGTGTAAACTCTTGAAGCTGCATCTGTTTTTGTGAAATGCGTCTCTGCAGCCGGCTTCATGCTCCATCCGTGACGCTTCCTGGCCATGTGGATGCGTTCATTGTGTTTTCGTGCTGCGAGAGGCCTCAGCTCCCAACAACCCTGCACACGATGTATGTGACAAAGAATCTCAAGTCAGGGTCAGCAAACTGACTTGTTCAGCACTTTCAGGGTCTCAGCTACAGAAGATATTTCCCTCAATGTGTCAATGAAGAGCAGGTGAACACAACTCCAACAGGACCCAATGAAACTTTCTAAAGAAGTAATATGTCAGTGTTGTGTTTTCAGTTTGTTCGGCTGCCCTCTAGTGGCCAAAAAGTAAAACAAACACAAAACATACAAACATTTTTTTATATGAATCTTTTAAATTTGTGTAAAACTAAAACCTAAAACTATAATTAGTGCCAAGTGCCCACGACACGAGGCAACTCTCCCATAGCTAGCAAGCTTTGGGAGAGTGTGTTTCTTGGCAATATTATTATTCATGTTCCTCCCTTTTTCGCCGAAGAATGCGGCCCACAGTGGTGAGAGGACCCCAACAAATTAAATGTCAAAACATGTTTTTTAATCCCACAATGAACTGCTCTGGCATACTTTTACCGAGAGACTTCATTTAAACTTTAACATGTAGGTACTCTTGCCTTCTCTTCAGTGATTCACTTCACTCATCGACAGCTTTTACTGTTTTTAAACTATCAAGGCTCAAAGTTGAGCAGGTTGTTACTCAGATTTCTGGGTTTATAATGGGTGTGTATGTGGCGGAATGTTTGAGCTACAGTGGATGACATCATCAGATAGAGTGAGGAGCAGAGAGAAAAATCAGTGAAAAAATAAAACGTATTCGACTGCCGTGGCCTCAAATGCCCCACTACAGACATGATTTATACATAGAAACGTAGGAAAATTTGTCTTCTCACTCACATTCGTCTGCTAAAGCTGTCAGCCTTATAGTTTTGGCGTAACACACAAAGATGCGCCACCAACACCCATCCACAGCCCCATAGACTGCCATGTTAAAAAGGCGGGAACATTTCTGGAGGAAAGCAGAAGTAACGTTTCTTTGAATCGCTCTAAAGGTCACATTTCTTCACTTTATCAACACAAAATAACTATGTAGACGTTCAGGAAGGGCTCAAGATGCTCCTAGTGATTTCGGTTCAATGATTGGAAATACGGTTTGTCCAGAAATCCTTCCTGTTCGAGGGGTGGTCTCAGCATTTTCTCTCTCTCTCTGTCAGCATTTCCAACTGACATTCTAACAGGTGCAGTAACTGCTCTGCTGGTTAGGGCCGGCAGGCAGAAGCCCGGCGGCGGCCATTTTAGCAGTTATTGGCTCTTAATTTGAACTGATCTGACTAAAATGACAGAGACAGCAGAGCAGCTAGCTGTAAAGACATGATAATTGCATTAACATTAGCGGCCAATGCTAACATGCTAATGTTAGTTGCTAGTGCGTCAGCTAATTGCTAACATGCTAAGACCCCCTGCAACAGCCCACTCAGCACTCTTAAAATTTCTGTGGTCATTTTCTTGTTTACAAAATATTAGTTAGAAACAGTATATTTGATATCTGGTAACCTCCTTAAACGTTCATATTTTCATCCGATAAATAAAGAATACATTTCAAACAACTGATTTTTAGACAAAACTATTAAATTGTTCCAGCCAATGTCACATGATAACAGTAGGCAGGACTTTGAAGAGCTGCTCTGTCAAATGCAAAAAGGTTTTGTCTGACAGGATTAAAACACCGTTTACCAAACAGAGATTCAAACATCTCAGCCTCTCTGTACTCTAACAATCTGTTGACGTCACTACACATCCAGATTAGCAGACCACCAGTCTGTCATATGTGATGTGAAGCGAGGAGCTCCCAAACTGTGTGACAGCAGCGATAACGCCGCGTGATAGCATTTACTTTGAATACTATCGCGTTAGAGTTCAAAGGAAATGCTTTGAAAGCCGAGGCAGTCTGGTTTATTTACTGAGAAGGACGCACAGAGGATGTGACAGCATATCTAAATGTGCTGTTATACTGAGAATAAGGTATTTTCACTTCACTGCTGATTCGTCTTGGTTCAATCAGTGAGTAGGACAAACTTTTCTAAACATGAATGCAGGATCCATATTCTTCATTATTGGGTCCAACTAGCTAAAACAACATCCCTGCAATACATTTGTTATTAATAGAAGAAAATGTGAATTAATATGAATTAGTTACGGGTTCTCTCCGGGTGCTCTGGTTTCTTCCCAGATTCCAAAGACAATAACAAACACTTTAAAACGACGTAGAAAACATGACGGACCTCATATCTGTCTGCATTTGATCAACTTCACATCACTCCACACAGATCTGATGTTTCCGTTTGATTTTCATCTCTTTGGATTTTAGTTTAGTTTATGTGACATGCTTAATGTTCGTCATGTTTGTTCACTCCCAACCATAAAACTTCACCTTCAGATCAGCGGCCTTGACTTTCTCCATGACCGACAGACATGACAGCCTATGCACTTGTGCCCAACCAGTCGTATCGTCCCGTCTTTCCGACCTGTGTGGTGTTATTGAGAAGAAGTTACTATAGACCGACTTCAGAGAACAACAACGTGAACAGTGTGTATGATGCTCGCTCTCACGTTTCCTGTTTCACAGCACCGACGACATCATTTCTTTTTCGCTTGATCACAAATGAAGAGCGCTCCGATTGGTCTGATGAATTTTATGCTCCTCATCGCGAGGCGTCCCACTCTGAAACTCTTCATGGAATAAAACAATCACCACGCGACACTGTTATCGTGCAGTCTGATCACGACATGAGCCGTCTAGCAGCCGTCGTTGGTACTGCACTGTAAGAACACGATGACTTGTGGAGATCTCTGTCAGCTGTGTGTGTTTGACAACGTGCTCAACAATAAGTGATGATGTTATTTTGTGAGGCTGGTTTGTGCGTTACCATCTGATTTAGAGAAGCCACAAACAAAAGGATGAGTGTCATTTCGGCAGCCTCTGTTATAGGTTACATGTCTGCACTTATAATATATTGGAAACTTCCACTGTAAGACTGCGTCAAACATAAGCCAGAGATCTGTGTTAAACTGATACGTTATCTTCAGTCTTTCCTGTGGTTTTGTGGCCTGCAGCTGGTGAAATGACTTAAAAACACCAATTAACTGCTTAACAATAAACCACTACGCTTGATGCAGCGTATTCTGAGTGTGATAGAAGATTCAAGAAAACAACCAGCAGACAACACCGATAAAAAGCCAATCGTTTGAAATCGCAGCTTTTAAACTGACAGTGTGCAACTTAAATGTAAGTTGTTAAATGTTTGTATGGTACAAAAACTAAAAGCAGTTTCCCCAAATTTAGTGTCACTTTAACTGAATTTGGAAGTGATTTAATGATGGAAAGTTACCACAAAGAGTTTCATAAATAAATATATATATAGTGTCACCGGTAATAAATCATTGGATGGATTAAATCTAGGCACCGTCTCGAGGCACCATCCTTGTTTTGGAGTGGATAGTTGCATGGTTTGTATGAGGTAATATGAGGCGTGAGGCAAACTGATGTTTCTCAAACTGTGCTCAGTAAACATCTGATCTTAGTTGATTTGCGGATATTAACAAATAAAAGTCTTAATATCCAGCAAACTAATGTTCATTAAAAAATGGTAATCATCAACAAGTTTTTAGTATATAATCCATATCATATCTAGAGATAACCTCACTGTATACCACTGGTTTATGGTGGGAGGAAGAAAGAGTCTGAGCATGTGTATCTGTAAAAAATATGAGGTTCAGATAACACAGGCGGGCATATAAAGCACAGACAGGTAGTTAACTTTAAACACGGGCGGCTGTAAGTTCATAAAATCCCTTGAAGTAATGAAACACTCGAGAACTGCAGTGAACAGCAGTAAAAAAGAACAACTACTTTTAAAATAATAATTCTGGATTGTGTTTAATACTTTAGCCGCTGTGTTTCAGTTTGAAAACTTTCTAAAAACTCTTGACGCTCGTCGTGTTCGTGACGACGGCAGCCGGCACAAAACGAGACTGAAAGTGTGTCGGCGTGATCCGATCCGATCTGTGCATGAAGTCAGGAGGGTAAAGTATAAAGTACACTGACAACACAGGGTCTTCAGAGCGGAGACCCTCTTTGACATCTTTGGACTCGTGTCAAACACCGCGGACAATCTGGACATTTGCACAACCATGTCAAGGACATCCTGGAAAAATATTTGTCTTCCAGGGTTTTTAAGAACAGAATCATCTCTAAAACTTAAAAATACATGAAATATTAGTAGTATTGTTTAAAATACAGTATGTCATTGCAGCCACTCGGGGACTCACCACATTAAAACATATTTTGATTATGTCAGGACATAATGTTGGATCATGGGAGTTGCTGTTTTTATTTTAGCTGATGAAAATCTGTGTGACGTGAAATTATTTGTCCTTTCTTTGACGTATCCTGTTTAACTGGATGCTATAACAACTCGAGCCAAGAAGACGTGTCGTTACCTGAATGAACTCGAACATTTTAGTGTGATTATGTTTCATATTATACCTGTAACTGACATGGAGCAGAGAGAGTGTCGTGCCAGAACCGGAGCTGAGCAAGCGGGCGACGTAACCGGCCTCAGGACACAGATGACGGAGGAAGCTAAGAAGAGAAAAGGAGAGAGTGAGCGAGCGAGAAGCCGCCGGACAAGAGTAAATGTGGGACTGACTTTTAGTGGTTGGTTAAAAATAAAAAGCTGAAAGACAGACGCAGTATTTTAAAAGACATTAATTTAAGTTAAGCTGCAGCCTGAGCTGAAGACAAAGAGGGAAGTTGAGTAATGAAGGTGAACAGGCAGTAGCAGCAAAGTTTAAAGCTTATCAGCTCCGTGTGTGTTTGTTCTTACATCGTGGACTTCACAACTGCAAGAGGTGACACAGTGACATCACCGAGGGTCCCGGTCAGACACTGTCGAACGTCAGCACTGATACTGACCGGGGACTGGGCCGTGATTGGTCGCTGCTGACAGGGAATTCCAGGTGGGGGATTGGAAAATCCTGCTGCTGCCTGGAGCTCATCATTGAAACATCATCCGTGTCTGATATACACTACATACACTGTCCACAATCTGAGTACCCAAACAGTTTAAACATGTTATTAGGAGCTCAGGTGGAGGTGCCCAATACCTCAACAGGTTGCTGAGAGTGACTGAGTCAGGAGTTTCTGAAGTACAGGGAGAGTAACAAGTATTCAGAAGAGACCAAGGTTGGCAGTTGTGTTGTTACCACTGAGGAGGCTTAGGCTACGTTTACACAGAGCCGGGTATGTTGAGAAACGAATATTTCCCTCCCTCCGTTTTCCAAAATAACATCGTGCACATAGCATCGTTTTCACAAAAGTCAACCCGCATAAATACGCCAGCGAACGCCGTCATAACTACGCCAAGCCTCTGGGCGGCAGTGCAGGAAGAAGGAGAATCCTCTGCAAGCCAATCAGAATAATGCTGCCATGATCATCTTCATAGCAACAGGTAAACATTGGTCACACTTTTGGCGCATCAGCTGCCTAAAACTCTGTTTATCTGAATTTACACGCAAACGCAAAACCGTAGTTTTCCAGAATCTCCACTCTAGCCGGAGTTTTTAGAAAGATTCGTTTTCAGAGGCGAGGCAGAGAACGAAGGGAAATCTCTGTGTCTCAGTTTTTAAAAAATACCCGTGTACGTGTGAACAGGGCCTGAAACATCATCTGTGTCTGATATACACTACATATACTGTCCACAATCTGAGTACCCAAACAGTTTAAACATTTTATTAAGAGCTCGGGTGGAGGTGCAACTCGGGAGCAGCGTAACTAGAGAAGTGTTAAAGTAAGGAAATCCAGAAAGCTGCAACTAAATGAGTTCTAAGGAGTTCCTGAAGTACAGGGAGAGTAACAAGTATTCAGAAAAGACCAAAGTTGGCAGCTGTGTTGTTACCATTGAAGAGGCTTAGAGGATCTGGCAGTCTTTTATGCAGCAGGAGTTGATTGGATGATGAGCAGCAGGTGGTTAGGTGACAATCAGGTGGGAGGAAGACTGGAGGTCAGGCCTACAACCATGTTGGACAAGGACAGAAAGACTCTGTTCACACGTACACGAGACATTTCCCTTCGTTTGTATCTTTTACACGCAAACGGTGAATTCGCCTCTGAAAACGAATCTTTCTAAAAACTCCGGCTAGAGCGGAGATTCTGGAAAACTACGGTTTTGCGTTTGCCTGTAAATTCAGATAAACAGAGTTTTAGGCAGCTGATGCGCCAGATGATGCGATGATCATGGAAGCATTGTTCTGATTGGCTCGCAGAGGATTCTCCTTCTTCCTGCACTGCCGCCCAGAGGCTTGGCGTAGTTATGACGATGGCGTATTTATGCGGGTTGACTTTTTTGAAATCGATGCTTTGTGCACAATGTTATTTTGGAAAACGGAGGGAGGGAAATATTCGTTTCTCAACATACCCGGGTATGTGTAAATGTAGCCAAAGAACGCTTTCAGAATTGGCAACGATTTAAAATATCAATGAACTGTCGTTAACGAGAAGAACGGGGGAGCGGCTTTATAAAATCACCTGAATGATCCCTGAATGACCTTCAGAGTCTGTTTCAGTAATCACCCAACATTTCTTCGATCACTTCATTCATCCGTCTTACAACATCTCTTGCAACTCTTTCATTTCTGCTGCGTTTGTGAGTCATAAAACAAACTGAACAGCGTTTGTCCAGCTGGAGGACGGCCAGCGGTGTGGCAAGACAGACAGACAGATAGTAGAGAGTGAGACGGATAGATAATAGTGTGAGTGATTGGTTTATGACCCCTTACTCTGAGGTAAGAGCTGACGTAGAAACTTGGCAGCGATAGAAAAGAGTGTAATGCAGTTTAAAGTTGTGGGGTCATTGGAATCTGATCAAGAGCTGGATCAGATCCATCTGGCTGGGAGTCAAATCATCCATTGATCAGGCAGCTGCCAGCTGACAAACACTCTCCAAGTAGATTTAGACAAGTCCAAGTCAAATATCTCAAACCTCAAGTCCTTGAAGTCAAGGTTTGCTATTCTGTGTAGGACCAAGACTCAAGTCAGTCCCGACAATTGTAGATCAAGTTTCAAGTCCTTAAGATCAAACTTTACAGTCCAAGTCAAGTATCTCAAACCTCAGATTCATGTCCTTAGTTATACTTGACAAGTCCAGGTAAGGTCTCTTGTCGAAGAAGTCTCAAGTCTTTCCAGACAAGTCCAAGTCAAGCATCTCAAAAGTCCTTGAAGGGAAGTTCAAGTCAAGGTTTGCTCTTCTGTGTAAGTCCAAGACTCATCTATTGACGATAAAGATTGACGCCCTTAGTCCAAGTCAAATCTTGAAACCCATCAGCTCTGGTCTGGAGATGATTTTCTGGTACTGCCATCTGTTTTCTGGATCTGTCGGCCTGCAGACTCATTGGCAACCTGCTACTCAAGAATGTTCAGAAAGACTTGGTTAATCTCTATAAACATATATCAGCATGTGAAAGCTAATAAATGGTGTCGATCGTCTTGTGATCTGTTGCAAAACCTGCCTGGACTACAAAGAGAAACCAGAGAGCTTCTGCTGCCAAAACCTTGGTCCTTAAGTCTCAAGTTATTCTGGTTAGAACAGGTCAAGTCTTAATTCAATCCAGATGAGTCCATGTCCAAAGTCAAACAAAACCTTAAGTCTGTCAGATCGAGTCAAATTGCTGTTTGAAACTTGAAAAAGTTCCTTTCAAGGATGTTTTTAAATAACTGGAGCTGCCTTCTCTCGAGTCAAGTCTAACTCAAATCCTAGTCTCAGGTCTACACAGCTCTGGCTCTGTTTACACAGGTATGATCAAGAAGCCTGCAGGTTCAAGGTAAAACCCTACAGCATGCATGATATCTATATCTGCATGTGTGCATGTGTGTGGTCGGCCCTCAGTGTGGGTAATATAACAGCTGATATCAGGCTTTATCTCTCCGTCCATATAGCCTTACTGATTTTTCTTTATTCTGCTGAACAAACAAATCAAGCTGAGTGATCTCATTGTTCTTTTACACCGAGCTGAACTAAAATCACAATGACAATTCAATTTTACTGTAAGTCACGCACAACAACAATACTACGGGAACACAAACAGCTGAGTGGAATGCAGCCGTGCATGTTGTTTGTTCCGTGTTTCTGTTCAACTCAAACCATGATCTGGCATCTTCGACACACAAAGGTCATGCATGAAGACTTTCAACATTATGATGTGATAAGTCATAACACTGATCTTGAGTCATGACACATCTTCATCAGTCATTCGTACGTCTGTTCTCACACTATGTAACTTTGTGCGCCGGGTCGGGAGAAGTACGTAACGCTTTACGGCACTAAGTCACACAGCAGCAACTATTTCACTGATTCTGGTGAAACTGGATCATATTTTATGGACAGTGAAGTAAACTGTAGCTGCTGTTAGCTCAGTTTGACCGGTAAAATGTTAAGTGTTTGTACCACAGGAGAGTGGAGCCAGTGTCATGCCAGAACCAGAGCTGATATCAGCTGCTGCTGGACTAGTCGCTGATATCAGCCGCTGCTGGACTAGTCCCTGATATCAGCCGCTGCTGGACTAGTCTCTGATATCAGCCGCTGCTGGACTAGTCTCTGATATCAGCCGCTGCTGGACTAGTCCCTGATATCAGCCGCTGCTGGACTAGTCTCTGATATCAGCCGCTGCTGGACTAGTCTCTGATATCAGCCGCTGCTGGACTAGTCTCTGATATCAGCCGCTGCTGGACTAGTCGCTGATATCAGCCGCTGCTGGACTAGTCTCTGATATCAGCCGCTGCTGGACTAGTCTCTGATATCAGCCGCTGCCGGACTAGTCGCTGATATCAGCCGCTGCCGGACTAGTCGCTGATATCAGCCGCTGCCGGACTAGTCGCTGATATCAGCCGCTGCCGGACTATTCTCTGATATCAGCCGCTGCTGGACTAGTCTCTGATATCAGCCGCTGCTGGACTAGTCCCTGATATCAGCCGCTGCTGGACTAGTCGCTGATATCAGCGACTAGTCAGCCGCTGCTGGACTAGTCGCTGATATCAGCCGCTGCTGGACTAGTCAGCCGCTGCTGGACTAGTCGCTGATATCAGCCGCTGCTGGACTAGTCTCTGATATCAGCCGCTGCTGGACTAGTCGCTGATATCAGCCGCTGCCGGACTAGTCGCTGATATCAGCCGCTGCTGGACTAGTCCAGGGGTCCCCAAACTTTTTTCCGGTGCGGGCCACATCAACATGCCTTTCTGTGATGGGGGGCCGGGGTCAGTCTATAACCGGAAATGATTTCAGTCCCACCAGGATGTCGTGGCCTTTTTTGAAATAGTTGCGGCCTAAAATCACTGATGTTGCATCAAGTTGTTTTTTTTTTAAATTGTGGTGAAAGTTGCTTTTTACATTTTTGTTGCGATTTTGTTGCGGGAGGAAGTGAAAGTTGAGATAAGTTGCGATTCGACAGTCGCGGAGAGGGGATGAAAATTAGCTAGTACTGTAAATAGTTTGTAAATAAGGTAGATTTTAATTAGAATGCCAAGCTTAATCATTAAATGTGGATATTTTATAATTTTGAAAAATAGGCCATGTTTAGAGGGATTGTTTGGGATCGTTAGGTCGGCCACTCCAACTGTTCAGGCGGGCTGGATGTGGCCCGCGGGCCGGAGTTTGGAGGCCCCTGGACTAGTCAGTAATATTAGCTGCTGCTGTGTGACCTGGTTGATGTTCGGCATGAGTAATGTAATCAGAACAAATACTCGAGTACAGCTGTCCATATCTACCACAGCGGGATTACACTAAATCACAAAAATACTAATTTTTTTGCACAGAAAAAGCCTCAACCTTTAAATTCAGCCTTTAAAATTTAAAGTTTTGTTGTTGACACATTTACTCTGTTATCTTCATATTGTCACATTTTCAACTATATATAAAAAAAACAGACTCACAGTTACTCACAGTCACACCTGCTACCATTTCAGCTGTGATGGGAAATCACTGCACAGACGGGAAACCAGTTGACATTTAAATAATTTTATATCAGAGAGTTTTTTTTGGACTCTTTGGACTCCTTTAGGAAACTACCCGCTGCCTGTTTATCAATGAAAGTGGATGACTAGATAAACAGAAGAACAATAAAATCTATAGATTGATCGATAAAATAACAGATTTTACAGGTTACTGAGGATTAAATAGTAAAACATTTCCCTCTAATAGTGCAGATAAAATAGAAACAACAGAAAATGGAAGAAATACTCAAGTATAAGTACAAGTACCATAACACTATACTCACTGTAACTACAGTACTGATGAACTGAGCAGAAAGATTTAAAGTCGGGACAGAAACTGAAGTGAGTTTTTTTTTCATGAATGTCAGACAAGAAGTCAAACAGAAGTGGAGTACGCCACCTGCTGGACGCCACAGAGAACAAATAAAAACACCAGAGGAGCCGCAGACATAGTTATAAAACTTTTTTATTGTTTTTTTTTAAATCGAAGGCTAACTGAAATGTGTCCGATTCATACCATGTTCTGTGACAACAACGATAAAAACCATTGTCTCCTGTTTGTAACAAACAGAGAAGAAGAAAAAAAAAAAAACATAACAAACCTTGCAACACGTAGACCATCCAATATAAATTAAAAAATAAACGGTTTTAATACACGAATAAGCAATTATTATCATTGAGAATAAGTAGGCCTCTATATACGTAATGTGAGCCATGCTGTGACAGATAACAGGCTGATCAGGGTTCCTACACGGTGTGTCGTTTTCTCGGACCATCTGCGTGCAGGAACCCGGACCAGAACAAACTTGATCTATTGTACAAGTCCCACGTTTCTTTTTCTTTTTTTTACATGCTCGCAGGATGAAAACTCGACGACAGGTGGAAGACTTCTACAATAGTCACTGCGGCGGGACGAGCATCGAGAGCGCTGCTGCTGCTGTGTCCCGTTAAAGATATCGAGGCTTGTTTTTGAATATGCAACACGTACATACTGCAACCAAAAGAGAGTGTTTTTTATTTTAATTTTCCGTATTATTTTTAACATTGTCAGAGGAAAGGCGTCGTGCAGCGCTGATTCAAAGAGCGGAGCAGTTTCTTTTACACTTTGCCTCCCTCCAGTCTGCTACGAGCGCTAACAGTACGAGCTCTTCTTCAAACGAGTTACGAGTTATTCTATAAATACTGGAAACACTGAAACTGGAAAAAGGCGTTTGTAAAGAAAAAACAGAAAAGTTCAAGTCAGGTGTAACTCTGTAAGCAGAGTTTCGTTTAGGATGATTCCTTCTTTGGAAATGTCTTTAATGATGCTGCAGACCAAACCGTAAAAAAAAAAAGATGCCGTGTTTTATCGTGTTGCGTTCCATTAAATGTCGGAAAGTTAAACACAAATCTCAAATAGAACAAACAAGGTTTCCTTTAACGTGAAACGCTGCTCGCAATTTAAGACAAAACACAAAGTTAAATCAACTCTTTCTGGATGTTAACGAAACGATATCGGACTTTCCGACGTGTCTGGAACGCGACACAAAAAACAAGTGAGGTGGATTTTTAAAACATTCGGCATCTTTCTTTTTTTTTCATCATTATGGAAGCTCAGATTTGTCAAGCAAAGAAAAAAAATGAAATAAAATAATGGAAATGATGAAAGTTTAAGTCAAAAATGTGACTTTGTAAGTCGATATAGCAAATTTTGATTTTTGGAGTTTTTCGGAGTCGTAATGTTTACAGGCCACATTGGCCTTAAAGTAGTAATTAAAAGTTTATTTATTCCAGAATAAAGTTTTAATCTCTGCAAGTGTCACATTTTTTTCTTTTCCTGACATTAACGAGCTTCCATACATCATGCCCGGTTCGCTTGTATCTTGTGAATGTTTCGTCTCTGTCTGATGTTTTAACTGTCACAACAAAAGGCAACAACATCGGGAGTATTTGCGGAGGTTCATTGCACTATAACGCTTTTTTTTTTTGTTTGTTTGTTTGTTTTTCTTTTTGTTACAGATGGACGAAGTCTCCGTTTGAGCCCCGGACACCAGAAAGGCACATGTAGACGCTGGGCCCGGGTTTTTTTTTTAAAAGAGGAGACGTGATGATTACTCAGGGACGTTTGTGGGATGAAGGAGTCGAACTTGTCGGTGCGTCGGCACTGAATGAAGTGTGCACAGTGGTGGTTAGGATGCAGAGACGAATTGGAGAAAGGGCACTTAAAGCACATTTTGTTTTATTTACACGTCCTCCCAGTGATCTGCAGCTGTGTGTGTGTGTGTGTGTGTGTGTGTGTGTTAGGTAGTTTCACACTC
The DNA here is from genome assembly GCA_004119915.2 of Collichthys lucidus. Lineage (NCBI taxonomy): Eukaryota > Metazoa > Chordata > Actinopteri > Sciaenidae > Collichthys > Collichthys lucidus. Next base: position 36,544,481 of record CM014082.1, on the reverse strand, counting down.
TCAAAGTTTTACAAATGAGAAAAAGAAAAGTTGTTTGAGTTGATGGATTGAAGTAAAATGACCTTTTTTTTTTGTTCTCAAGTGAATAAACAACAACAACAACAACAACAATAAAAAAACGTACATTTAGCACACTACGTTAAAATATAACTAATATTATCAAAAAGGCAAATAGTAGGTGTATTGCAACGCTCTCTGCGGCATCACTATCAAAAACATCTATCTTCATCATCCTCAATCTCATCATCATCATCATCATCATCCTCCAATCATCGTCTGAGACAGTAAGGAGGCGTGGCCTTTTCGGGATGATTGACAGCCCAAAAAACTGGCCACTCACATTTTTTCGCCCGTCTCAGCACAGGCAGGCACACTTGTATACGACACATAGCAACGACAATAAACAAACAAACGTTTCCAAGGAGACTGAAAGAGACCAATCGATAATCAGCCAGGCCAGCCAGCCAATGGCAGCGAGAGAGAGAGAGAGGGTCCGACAGGAGCTCTGTCATTGGACGGCAGCAGGCATCTCTAGGGAACAGGAAGAGCTCGTTCAGACAGGAAGGAGAGGGAGGTGTGTGTGTGTGTGTGTGTGTGTGTGTGTGTGTGTGTGTGTGTGTGTGTGGTCCACAATCAGGATAAAAATGGATGAAAGAAAGTGCACCTGTGTGTGTGTGTGTGTGTGTGTGTGTGTGTGTGTGTGTGTGTGTGTGTGTGTGGGGTCTGGTTCTTGGGTTAGTTTGTTTAGTCTGCTCGGTGTGTGTGTTTGGTTTTTGTCTAGACAGCTGGAGGTCTTTCCCAGGGCACATCAGTGTACACACACACACACACACACACACACACACACACACACACACACACACACACACACACACACACACACACACACACACACACACACACACACACACACAGCCCTGGGAAAAGACACTGTCTGCTGACTTTACAAAAACACACATCCATCACGCTGGATTACAGCAAAGACGCAGATTATTTCTAGGACGCATCTGATTGGTCTCGTGTGTAGGTGGAGGTGTCGTCGTGTTCCTCCTCTCCTTCCCGTCTTTTTTTTTTTTTTGTAAGTATCGTCAGCCAGCGCAGGTTTCCCTGAAGCGAGAGATTGATCCGACACTGTTACATTAATGTTATTATTGTTATCACGATGGTTTGATCGGAGCCCGTCCAGCCTTCTCATACCCGCTGCAAACCCTCCATCGCAGGGAACCGAACCATTTTTTAAAGAAAAAAAGGGTAACAGCCCAGTCCGAGAAGGAGGAAAGGAAAGGAAAGGAAAGGAAAGGAAAGGAAAGGAAAGGAAAGGAAAGGAAAGTTTCCATCAGGACTGGGCTTGCATCTCATTCCGAGGTCAAACGTTTGATTCATACTTTGATTGATCCCCTCATCGCTCCTTTCGCTACTTTGGGTCAAGAGATTAATCTATTCTACGCACGATGATTTATTTTTTATTCAAGTGCTCGTCATTAAATAAAAAAAATATGGCTGTGGACAAAAAGGAGAAAGAGAGGACGGTAAACATGGCGGATCGAAAGGACGTGATTACACGTCAACTTTTTGACGTTTAAGGCAACGAGGAAACAGAAAACTAACCTCTGTTCATCTTTTTCTGAAAGGCGGCGACCTCGTCCTTGAATTATTCCACCTGCTGCATGAAACAAAAGATTTTCAAACTCGTTTCTCGTTGCCATCTTTGTTCGGATTAGAAAACAGAGACGACCTCGTAAACAAAAAATGATTCTTGTTGTTCAAGCAGATGAAATATTTCTCATCCAGATGGCGAGGTGAGTGTAAGGACTGTTCACAGATCACAGAGGATTCAAACAGATGCTTTGCTGATTCATCTGAGATTTAAGGATTCACCGAATCAGAAAATATTTTAGGTTTTTTTTTTGGCCTCTCGACAAAGTTAAGCTCACTCAGCTTCGGGAGTTTTGGCTGCGGTTTGGTTCGGCCCCTGTGGAGGGCGCTGTTTGCATAAAGGCTGGACGTTAAAGGGCACCGGCTTCATTTAGGGCCCGTGGTACCCGGGAGGTCACGGTTCATCTTAAAAAAACTTCAAGCATGAGCTGATCTTTGAGTTTTTATCTTTAAGAGACGACAAAAGACGAGTTGCGATTAACACTCGTGTCACTTTTCAACACTTCACTGTGTCTAGTTTGCCACAACTCGCCTCGCGCTGCGTTCGACGACGCACAAAGAGTTTCGCTCCGAAACGGAAACATCCACCTCGTGAAGAAGAGGCTACGACAATGACTTGATCTGATGGTGAGTCGGCTGGGTATCGAACCTCGAGTATCGGAAACTGCCAAAAGAAAAACTTATTGATAAGAAAGCTCCAGATTTAAATGAAAATTTTATTATACTATATATATATATATCTTGAAAAATGTTGCTTGTTTAACGGTACTACTATTGGACAAACCTGAAACGATACCCAGCCTGAGTCACGAGATCGTCCAGACTCGAACATTTCCACTTGAAGGATGTTTAAAAGTTTTGCAGCAACTCTTTGCATCTCTTAAAGACCGTGTCTAAAATTACAGGTTTCTACCGTTTTGTTTCATCGTGTGTCCGACGCTGGCTGACGGGAGATTGTTGTCTCGTTCCTGCTGCAGTAAAGTGCTCAGAGATGCCTGCAAAGAAAGAGAGAGAGAGACTCGCCAGAGAGGACGGAGTGTCGGAGAAGGCAAGAGATGAACTGGAGGTGTGTGTCGGTTTAATGTGTGTGTTTATATGCAGTGCACAGTCAGGGGGCATCACGTATGTCGGGCCTTGGCTTCCTTCCTACAGTAAAAGAAGCGTCGCGGGATTCTGCGTCGTCGTTTCTCTCTCTCTTTTTTCACCCGACGAACAAAAACAAAAATAAATCTGACATTCAAATAAAAACAAGGAGGATTAAAAACTAACTCTACTCTACCGTTACATCACACATCGTCTTGATTGGTTCAGACGTCCGTCGGCGTCCGATGAGCAAACTCGCATGTGCTTGTACTTGTTTGGTCGAGGTAGTGACAGCCGGGCTTTGGGATTGGCCAACGATTCGGCCAATGCGGATGAAAAAAGAGAGAGCGAGCGACGAGCAGAGTTTCTGATTGGGCCCCAGCAGGTTCGAACGCTGACTTGGCTCGCGTGACTCGGACATTTGCATAAACAAGGGATTTATTTTGTTGTCGTTTTTTAAATCAATGGTACAGGAATAGTTGATCCGAGTCCGTTTAACCAAAGTCAGAACCTCCCGCATGATATGTTAGCGTGCACTGAGCTGGTCCGACTCTCTGGTGAGTCCGAGTGTTTTTTCGTGAGTCTCTCTCTCGATTTGTTTTTTTTTTTTTAACGCCTCAATAGATGGAGCTCCTTCACAATAAAAGTCTCTCACACACGTTCCATCTGCGCATCCTTAAAAAATAGTGCAATTCTTTTCGGCAATTATATAAATAACTCTAAATTCGTGCTTTTTAAGTTCGCTCTCGGTTTGCATACATGTGTGTGTGTGTGTATATATATATACTCAGTCTGTAACCGTATATACATGCCAACATGTACATAGCAAATTGTTCAATGTGAAAGTTGGCACCCCAACAGATTACTGATGTTTGTTTCTTCTTTTGTCTAAAACTACACAACATATAAAACAGAAAAAGAATCTATCTAGTTTAGAAAAATACTCCTACGTTCACTGTTTTCTCTCTCGTCTCGATCATATTGCGGGTTTTCTTTCTTTCTTCTGCGGTGAACAGTCTTGAACTTTGTGCAAACCTTCTTTAGAAAACATAAAACAAAAAAAAGAATTTTAGCGACAACTCCTGCATCGGTTGGTCGATATAAGGCGAGCTCGAGGACTTTCGGCACTGTGCTACGAACTAGTTCAACTAAAACTCTCTCTGGAAATATTCTAACGTGCTCGGCGTGTCCCCGGTGATGCAGCTAAAAGCCTGGAGCAGGAGTCGAACGTCGAACTGAAACGGGAGTCGAAAGCAGCGAGGGCGATTATCAGGAGAAAACAAAAACCTGGAAGAACCAAGAAGATTGCAACATTTCGCCGTTTGCCTGGATAGGAATTTTCTTTTGTAAGCACGAAAAAAAAAAGAAAAGAGGACGAACAAACGGACAAAAGGTTCTATAGAAACAAACGAAACAAGTAAATATTTATAATGAATAGTTAGATCAGTCTGACAGAAGAGGGGCGAGGTGGAGTTGTCGAGGGAAGGACGAGGCTTCTGTCTCCGTCCTTCCCTTCGCACCTTCTGCCCTCTTCTCTGACATCATCGGTTCATCTCCCCAGACAGGAAGTAAGAAGCAAGTGGAACAGGAAGTACCAGATTTTCTCCCGCAACTGTGCTCTGCAGGAGAGATGTGGTTTCCATGTGTTCGAGAAGCCGAGCGTGCGCCGCTTCCCAGTCCTAGCCCGATCCATGAAGCGGGTGACCACATGTCAGCTACAACAACTACAACTAACGTGACCCGACCCTCAGACCATTCAGAGTGGATTTTTTTTACCGTTACCGAACCAGGTTGTTCCTCATTTGCTATTGGCCACTTCCCAAGTGGTGAGCAGACATAATCCCGGTCTTCCCGCAGGCTAGGAATAAGGAAGCAGTACTGTCACACCTGCTGAGGCTTCTGGGATTTCTCCTTCGTGTTCCTTGCGTTCCTGTTGTCCACGCTTCCTTGCTGTTGCTGCTGCTGCTGCTGCTGCTGAGGCTGAGGTCGGAGCAGACCGTGTATGAACGAGGATGGCGGCGCTTGTGAGGACGATACAGTCCGGTGGCTGTGGTTAGGGGTGAGGGATGTCGGGTGGTAGTAGTGCCCGATCACCTCGCTGTAGGTTGGGGGAGCTCCTTCGATTCGGGAGCCCTGCTTCTGCTGCCGGGACAAGGCCTCCTGGGCTTCTAGCACACTGATGCCTGGGTGGACGCTCGGAGGAGGGGCCTGCAGACTGGAAGCAAAACAACAAGGGTCATGGATAAGACTGATGGAGCTTTTTCAAAACCTCCTCAAACTTCCTTGATTGACAACTTGGTTCTTGTTACCTGGCCTGCAGACAGGAGCTTGTTGAGTCCAGGGAATGGGAGTCGAACACTGTCCGGTTGGGTGGCGCTCTGACCGACTCGCGGTTCAGTTCCATCTGCTGCTCCGGGTCTCGGAGCTGCAGGGTGCAGGGGCCCTGGTACGGCGGCGGCTCCTCCCCGTCCGAGAGGCAGATGGTCGGCGGTAGATCGATGAGGCTCTGGGGCAGGTACGGATACGTCGGCTGGAAGCGACTCGGCGCGTACGTGTGCTGGAAGCGCTGGGACTGGAGAGGAGGCTGGGACTGGGACTGGGCGTGCTGAGGCTCCCGCTGCAGGTAGGACGAGGAGACCCCTCTGTCTGGAGGGCGGGGGTTATACACCTGGTGCTGCAGGTGAGGAAAAGCAGCAAGTTACTACTGTGGCATCCTCGACTAAACTGAATTCTTGGTTCATTTCGCTGATTTCTGGTAAAGAAAAGACAAACTCACCTCATTTAGTCCACTGTTTGTCCCCGTGCCCTCAGACGACCACAGACTTCCCTCCTAAGAGAGACAGAGAGAATTCACACCTGTAATCTTTGCATATATGTCAAGAAAGCTGCTACTGAGTCCAAACTAGTCCAACTTTATTAGTAGGTGTGCATGTAAGGAATATATTTAGTGCATATTTTTATTTGTATTATGTGTTATTAAGACAGAAAGCTCCAGACAAACTGTGACTTTTTGTTTTAATTACATTTCTGTCCACTAGATGTCGCTGCTGACCTGCTGCAGCCTCTTTAAATCTTCTATTTTCATATATATTATTGTTTTACGCCTCCGTTTCTTACGTTAGATTCTCATAATTGTCCTGCACTAACTCCAAAAATCTCTCAGATTTCACACAGAAAAGATCCCACCCCTCCACCACCCTCCACCCAAACTTGGATTTCTTCCTCCTGGACTGAGCGACACATTGTGTCTGGTTTGCAGCGAGGAGAGGACAAAGCATCGATAAAAACTTTTTGAAAAACTTTTGTGCTGCGTTTTTGTTTTGTTTCGTTGTTCAGTGGCGACAGTTTTCCTGGCCCGTCTGTCTGAGTGTCTGAATGTGTGTCAGTGTGTCTGTCTGCTAATCCAAATTAACTAGGACAATGACTCCCTTGAGCTTATCAGTGTGTGTGTGTGTGTGTGTGTGTGTGTGTGTGTGTGTGTGTGTGTGTGTGTGTGTGTGTGTGTGTGTGTGTGTGTGTGCGCTTCATCCTTTCCCTGTATCACACACACACACACACACACACACACACACACACAGTGATTCAGTAGCAGGTGATCCAGGGGGCTCCAGTGAAGTCATCTGTTTGTGCGAGCCTCAGGTGTAAAGTCAGCTCGTGGCTCTTAATGAAGAAATGAGTCGGTGTGTTAGCGTCGGCGTTTAATCGATGTGATCGCACGCTGTCACTCAGCGGCTCCTCGAATTCTGTTTCATTAAGAAAAACAGCTCCTTCATTCACTCCGCACCGCGGGCAGTCTGATGAACATCGACAGCCGGTTTGTCTGACGTCGCTTTGTACTCCTAGTTTAAATTCACAGTGTGTTTACGAGCTGCTTTCTCTCCGGTTTGATGTTTCTATAGTGACACTGGAGCCGCTCGCTAACGATGTTCGGCTTCTTGCATTCATATTTTTTGACGCAGCACTTTGTTTTTACTTGGCAGTAAAAATATAAAAATATGAGCCAGTTTTCCAACAGGAGTTCATGTTTTTCACCTTGACTTAGCAGCTATGAGTGTGACCACATTTACACCTGGGGAAAAATATGTATCTGAACTAATGAGACATCTGGTCACACTTAGTCACAGTTATAAATGTAGCAAAGATCTTTCAAGAAGTCTGAGTCTGCTGTGGACGAATGACATCCAGGTGTTTAAACTTACGTTGGCCAATGGCAGGTGTCTCCTGCGTGTGGGGGCGTGTCTTGAGAGCAGGGAGCGTGCCGATAGGCGGTAGTGGTTCAGCAGACAGGTGATGACCACCACCATCACCATCATCACCACCACGATCACCAGGATCTGCACGAACTCCAGCTGGGCTGCAGGAACGACACAGAGACAAACTAAATGATGATGATGATGATGTCATAGTGATGTCATAGTGATGTCGTCTCTGCTCTGGCGTGGAAACTACAGATTTTAGCAATAGCCTGGAGTTTGCACAACGCAGGCAGTTCCCCGGCAGGAAGCGTCTGAGAATATTCTCTTCAGTTGCATTATGGGAAGTGTAGTAGGCTGCCTTTTTTCCGCTTGACTCATAGTAGAAACATCCGGATAGAGACTCAAACAAAATGATCGTTTCAAAACAAAAAAAAACGTGTTTATGAATTCTCTTAAAGGTTAATTATGATTTCAAACACTCATCATCATAAAAATGTCTCAGCAAACAGCAACAGTTGGGCTCAGACCGCAACAGGGTTAAACATCAAATTCAAGGACTTTTCCAGGTACAATTACCCTCAAATTCAAGGACTTTTCCAGGTACAATTACCTTTAAATTCAAGGAATTTTCCAGGTACAATTACCCTCAAATTCAAGGAGTTTTCCAGCTACAATTACCCTCAAATTCAGGGACTTTTCCAGGTACAATTACCCTCAAATTCAAGGACTTTTCAAGGTACAATTACCCTCAAATTCAAGGACTTTTTCAGGTACAGTTACCCTGAAATAATTCAAGGACTTTTCCAGGTACAGTTACCCTCAAATAATTCAAGGACTTTTCCAGGTACAATTACCCTCAAATTCAAGGACTTTTCCAGGTACAATTACCCTCGAATTCAAGGACTTTTCCAGGTAAAATTACCCTCAAATTCAAGGACTTTTCCAGGTACAATTACCCTCAATTTAAGGACTTTTCCCAGGTACAATTACCCTCAAATTCAAGGACTTTTCCAGGTACAATTACCCTCAAATTCAAGGGCCACGGATCAAGGTTAGTTACTGTTACAGATACTGAGAATGTGTTGGTGCTACAGACAACAGAAGGTGGCTTAATTATTTATTAATTTGATTGAACTATTCTTGCACAAAATATATAAATTCAAGAACTTTCAATGCTTTCAAAACCTTGAGGTTTTCCTCTTAAATTCAGAAGTACTTTGATTGTTTAAATTGTTTATATTTGTGACACATTCAAATGACTTTAAATATAAATGAATATTAAACTAAGAACATCTTTATACAGGAGAAACAAACGATGATTGAATATCACAAAAGTTTTTAGATTAGCGATCGATTATTTATTATTATTATTTGTTGGTTTGGGCGTTTTATTTGGATATGATGATTAAAAAAATCATCATCAAGTCACTTAATAAATAATAAACCACACACTGTGCGTCATGTTTGTGTGTTTGTGTGTTTGTGTGTTTTCAGACAGAGTCCAGACAGACGTGTAGTCCTTGTGTGGGGGTCACGGTGTCTGACACACAGAGGCAGACAGGGCTCGCCTTGTTTAGAGACAGTCTGCTCTGACCCCCTCTCCACCTCCTCCTCCTCCTCCTCCTCCTCCTCCTCCACACAAACGGAGCATTTTTCTCACACTTTTTTTTTTCCACAGGGAGCAGGCCGAGGTCAGGGCCAAGTCAGACAGACAGACAGACAGAACATAAAGTCTGCAGCCTGCATGTGACGTAACACGGCAGCTAAACATTACACAACACGTCAGGTGACCCGTCTAACTCATTCATAACCAATACATGACCGCGTTAGATCAATAAAACAGCAAAACGTGAATCTATACCTCAACACGACCACAACAGGACATGAGCGGGTCACCTCATGAAACAGGTTTTTATTTGCTGGTTTCACCAGGACAGAAGCTGAGCTGGATTCTACAGCAAACTTTAAGACTTTAAAGGCAGAAATAGATTTTTAACAGAAGGTTAGAAGAGATTAAATCCTCGTCCTCATCTCGGGTGTCAGGTCCCGCTTCTCTAACGGTTAGAGAGGCAGATTTATGTTGCCGGCTTGGTGTTTATCTTCAGCTGCAGATGCCACGCTGCAGAGGACACGGTCTAAAATCTGTCTATTAACAAGGTGCTAAACATTCACAGCTGCAGACTTGATGCCGTTATTACCGAGCGAGAATTAGAAACATTTATGGGTGCGTTATTACCAAATAAAACACAGCAGTCAGAGAGAAAGACGTCTTTAAATCTACAGAGCAGATATGCATTTAATAGAGTAACAAACCAAACAAAGTCAGTCACATTTGAGGAGCTGAATATTTCTCACTCTTGCTTGGTTACTAACTTTTGGAGCTCTGCAGCCAACAGCTGAAAGGTGTCAGCTCATCAGAGATAGGAAGCACAGATGAGGAACTCACTCACCGCACAGTTGCGTCTGAACACAGTTGTCATGGTTGTGCGTCCCTGATGTCGGCTGCATAGTCTCCTCGCAGTGAAAGATCTCTGCTCGGGCTCCAGACTCGTTAAACGTTTATATTCCAGCGATCACAAGCAGAAAGTCTTTTCCAGAGTTAACGAGCTAAAACCAAACCCAGAGCAACGAAAATAAAAGAAACTAAAAACTTCCAGCTCCAAACTACATGTCCCGTGGACGCTCCGACACCGTGTGCGTCCTCGCTCGCTCTGACGCTCTGCACAGCTTTGTCTGCAACTTTTTCTCACACACATTCCCACATAGTGAGGAAACAGCTGACCAGACCTCCCCCTCCTCCTGCAACCCCCCAACACCACCTCCAACACCCAATAGCTGTGAACAAAAGGGGTCAATGTGAGGGAGGAGGAGGGGGAGAGAGAGAGGGGAGTGGTGGGAGCGTCTGGGAGACACAGATGGGTCAGAGGGACGGACAGAATAATGATGAGGGACGGAGGAAGGGGGAGAGAGTGTGAACGGTCGGGTAAATAATATAATAAAGAGAGAGCGAGAGAAGACTAGAGGTCTAGACTCTGTCTCATGAGATCAGGATGCACGTCTGTGGAAACACAGCCGGACAAATCAGAGAGTTTGAAACAAGAAACTGAATCTGTGTAAAATCTCAAAGTATTCAGATATTATAATGTTTCAAGACATGAATCTGATCTAACTCTATTCCACTGAAAACATTGTTAAACACTTCCATTCATTGTGTACAGTTTGTATCTCTATTTATTTCTATTTTTACGTTCATATAGTTTGATTTAATTTGAAACTATTTTGTAACTTCTTTGTTTCTTTGTTTTATTTTAATGCAGATGAATGTTACAGGTTCACTTTAACCTATTTAATGTAGTAGAAGTTATTTTAATCTGTCTCATGCTGCTCGAATGTCCCTCTGGATCAATAAAATATCTAACTATCCATCCATCCATCCATCCATCCATCCATCCATCTATCCATCCATTCATCTATCCATTCATCTATCCATTCATCCATCCATCCATCCATCTATCCATTCATTCATCTATCCATTCATCCATCCATCCATCCATTGATCCATCCATTCATCCATCTATCCATCCATCTATTCATCTATCCATCCATCCATCTATCCATCCATCTATCCATCCATCTATCCATCCATTCATCTATCCATTCATCCATCCATTCATCCATCTATCCATCCATCCATCCATTCATCCATTCATCTATCCATTCATCCATCCATCCATCCAGTCACCATCCATTCATCTATCTATCCATCCATTCATCTATCCATTCATCTATCCATTCATCCATCCATCCATCTATCCATTCATCCATCCATCCAGTCACCATCTATTCATCTATCTATCCATCCATCCAGTCACCATCCATTCATCTATCCATCCATTCATCTATCCATTCATTTATCTATTCATCCATTAATCTATCCATTCATCCATCCATCCATCCATCCATCCATCCATCCATCTATTCTATCTATCTAAACTTTTACGACTTTCAGGCCAAACAAATGTCACAAACAGAACTTTTATCTCTGCAGGATTCAGATCTGTTTCCTGTGGAACGACTCTCATTTTCACTGCCACCATAACACAGAGTGGAAGTGATGTGTGTGTTGTCATGTTGTTGTTAAAGGTTGTGGAGTGTGTTCCTTGGACAGTGTAACAGACGTGTCGACCTCTTCTGGTCCAGCCTGCAGCCTGGTGTCCTCAGGTGGGCTCCTTCTGGTCCTGTCCGAGGACTGTCCTGTTTTTTTAAAACCTTGTTCTTGGGTGACACGGTGTGTACCTGGAACATCTGATACTCAAATCACCTGGATAACGCGTCGAACAGATAAATGTATGAAAGCGTTTGAAATTTGAATAACTGACAGACGCCGCACGAACTTCACACCGACATCTTCGTTCTATTTGCAGGACACTGAGGAAAGGATGAAGTGAAGGAAGGAAGGAAGGAAGGGAGGGAGGGAGGGAAGGAAACCGAACCCAAACACACACAGACGGAGAAACATAAACACTCGGAGTAAAACAAGGAAACGTAAACAGTCACATTCCTCTGTTATCACTGTACGAGGCAGAAAGGAACAGACACTCAAACACACTGTGATGCCAGCCTCGCCATCTGTGTGCAGCCACCCAGACCTGCACTGTGTGTGTGTGTGTGTGTGTGTGTGTGTTGTGTGGGCACGTCGCCTGCCGACAGCTTGTCTGTCTCTCTGTTCTGTCAGCTGGTGCTGAACTCCGTCTCTCAGCCAAAACACTCCCTCCTCCTTCGTCTCTCTCTTTTCAGATTCAAACCCGACAGAGCCTCGTTTATCTGAAGATTACTAATTAGACATTAACAATGCAACAGTGACCGTTCATCACTACGTTATATAAAACAGGGTTTATTTAAAAAAGGTCCGGTATGAAAACAACACTTTGTTTTTATTGTTTTACCACCAACGATTTCACTGATTCTGGTGAAACTGGATCATATTTTATGGAGCTCCGCCTCAACTCTGTGATTTACAGAGTTTATGACGGACAGTGAAGTAAACGGCTCCTACAGGTCTCAGCTGATGGGGGGGTTGGAGCCAGAGTCGTGCCAGAACAGGAGCTGGGCCAGAGGGCAAGGACTGGGACTGACTTTTAGTGTTTGGCGAGAGCTTGGTGAAAGACAGACGCCAAGCTGGGCTGACTGCTGGTGACCTGGTTCATGTAATGTAATCAGAACTAATACTCGAGTACAGCTAAACATAGTTACCACAGCGGGATTACACTCTGAAACATAACGATGACAATCATCATGACTCTTTGTACAGTCCCCTCTCTGCTTGAAGATATTTTAAAAGTTTTTAAATTAAAACTTTTCATGACGTTCTCCGTCTGATTCAGGAGTCGCGTATATTTAATTATTATCTCGTTAGTTATCGGATCATTAATCACAGTGTGACAGTGTGTGCAGGAAACGCATGAAAGTTTCAATTCAGCTGATCTGATGAGTCATAATTCATAGAAAACACTCTCTGACTGCGTGTGTGTGTGTGTGTGTGTGTGTGTGTGTGTCAGCTCCCAAATGGGGAGGTCAGCGGGTCAGTCAGCAGATCTCCTCCCTCCTCTTCCCTCATGCTTTTATTTCCTGTCGTCTCTGATCCCTCCTTCATCTCTGCATACTAACAAGGAAATCACGTTTCCATCCAGATGTTCAACGCAGCAGGTTTTCCTCTCTACCAAAGAAGATAAACACACGCTTGTATACGTTTAACAAAGTGGAATGTTCTTTCTTTCCTTCCTCTCCCTCTTTACGTCCCTTCCTTTCAATTTCTGCATCTTTTTTCTGGCTCGACAAATTCAGTTTTAAAGCCGATGTGTCCCAGTGCACCGGTGAAAAACACACACACACACACACACACACACACACACACACACACACACACACACACACACACACACACACACACACTGTCACATTTTTACACCCCGAACAAGTGTAAAACAAGATGTGTGTGCACAACGTGTTTCAGCTTCTTTCATGACTGAGTTATAAGCAGCCTCTCCTCTAAACTGTTCGACTCTATGTGTGTTTGTTTTATTCATCTATATGCATCTTTATGTCCATAGATCAGGGGTCTCCAAACTCCGGCCCCCAGGCCACATCCAGCCTGCCTAAACAATTGGAGCGGCCCACTTAACGATCCCAAACAATCCCTCTAAACATGGCCTATTTTTCAAAATTGCATTTTCCTGTTATAAAATATCCACACTTAATGAATAAGCTTGGCATTCTAATTCAAATCTACCTTATTTACCAACTATTTACAGTACTAGCTAATTTTCATCCCCTCACACAGTGGTATATTCCGACGTGACTTGGCTCGTGATCAACTTCCGCGCAGTCAGCCCGGGGGATTCAACTCGGCGGGTCAGGGGCGGCTGCACGGTGCGGGAGGATCCTCTCGTGGGACCTCTCCCCGCCCGGCTCTGAGTCGGCTTGGAAAGGCTCAGGGGGCGAAGGTGCCTCACGGCTCCGGCTGCGAGCTTTACAGCGCCCTCCTGTCAGAACCTAGCTGCTTCCCGGGTCCGTGGACTTAGTGCTCGCTGCGCCCTCTCTGCGACTGTCGAATGGCAATTTATCGCAACTTTCACTTCCTCCCGCAACAAAATCGCAACAAAAAAGTAAAAAACAACTTTCACTGCAATTTTTTTGAAAACCTGATGCAACATCAGGGATTTTAAGCCGCAACTATTTAAAAAAAGGCCGTGAAATCATTGGGGACTGAAATCATTTCGGTTATAGACTGACCCCGGCCCCCCATCACAGAAAGGCAAGTTGATGTGGCCCACACTGAAAAAAGTTTGGGGACCCCTGATCTAGAAGTTATTTATTCAGCCACTTTTGACTCATAATATTAATAAATGATCTGATTTAAGCTCTGCGATAGCTGCCGCTCATCCACGTCGTTCACGTTGATGTTCTGCTCCTAAACTAACTCCCCTGTCGTGTTTTTGCGATCAGAGTTTCCTCGCTTTGGTTTAAAATTCCACAAAACAGCTTCTGACTCCTGGGTGAGGACGGTCTTGTGCCAACGTCTCTGCACAACAAGGACAAACGTCCCCGGAGCTGAAACACCGTGGAAGATTCCTCATTACATTCTGGTGCTGTTGGTGTCGCTGGCACCAAAAAGTTGGGAAACAAATCAAAAAAAAAAAAAAGTAAGGCCCTGATATCTGTCTGAGAGAGAGAGCTGACTCACCGACTTTAAATCTTCGTCTCTCTCTCGGACTGACTGAGTTAAAAGGGGAGACTGAGCTCGAGCCAAAGAAAGACGTGGATCTGTAGCCTAATAAAAAATAAAAAACACTTTAATATACAGAGCTAAAAGCCAGGACGTCTCGGCCTCGGCAGAACTTCTGTGAGTCCCAGAAACTTTCTGGAAGTTCAGCGCTGAATAATATATACATGCTCTGCTGTGGGCAGATGACTGACCTCGTCTGACAGCGCTTACATCTCTGAACTGCAACTTAGAAGAAAACAACAACAAAAAAAAGCCATTAAAACATTTTCACTGGTCGGTCGTGTTGCATGAGCGAGGCTGCTGATCTCTTCCCTCCCTCTGGGGTGTTGTCTAGACAGGAGGAGGCTGTGAGCCTGGCAGGCAGGCAGACACTGCACGGTTAATCTAAAGCAATTAGCTCATTTGTCATCCACTGCCTGCTCTCTGTCTATTTGCCTCCACCGCCTCCTCCTCCTCCTCCAACGCCTCCTCCTTCTTCTGCATTCAGCTGAAAGGTCACAGCCGGTCATTGCCGAGTCAGATGGCTCAGAGAGCAGACAGACAGAGAGAGGGAGAGAGGGGGTAAGGAGGACGGAGGGAGGGGGAGGAAGAGAGGATGAGATGAGGGTAAGGAGAGAGGAAGGACAGGGGGAAAGAAAATATGGAAGGAAGGAAGGAGGGAGGGAGAGTCACGCTGTGTGGCATTGGTCCGACTGACCCGGATCATTTATATCTAACAGTTATTAACATTTTATGCCATGGCAGACAGCAACGCTGAAGTCGAGCATGAAGCCGGCGAGGAGACGATGAAGATGCAGAGACCTGCAGTCAGGTTCAGACTTTACAGACTCAATGATGCAAAGTTCAGGATCGAAGACGCGACAGTAACCTCATCGAGATCAACTCCTCACAACGTGTTCACCTGCTGCAGGTCACATGACTTAGACAACACACTAACACCTGCTGACACTGGGCATGAAAATGTGTTTTTGTTATTATTATTATTATTATTGTTAGTGCTTTGTCCGTAGGAGGAAAGGATGAAGACTAATATCAGCGGTTTAAGAAAAGAGGCGGAAAGAAAGTGAAAGAAAGGAGAGGAAGAAGAAAGAGGATAAAAAAATCAATGATGAACAGAGAGGAAGAGAGAGAGAGAGAGAGAGAGAGAGAGAGAGAGAGAGAGAGAGAGAGAGAGGCTAATTCCTCCCTTCCCCCTTCTTTTCTCAGTCCTCGGATGACTCGACAGTCTGGGTAGTCAGAAATAGCACAGACAGCTGTGTGTGTGTGTGTGTGTGTGTGTGAGAGAGAGAGAGAGAGAGAGAGAGAGAGAGAGAGAGAGAGAGAGAGAGAGAGAGAGAGAGTGTGTGTGTGTGTGTGTGTGTGTGTGTGTGTGTGTGTGTGTGTGTGTGTGTGTGTGTGTAAGTGAGAGAGCGAGTTATAGGTCATAGGTGCACACAATTTGCTCGCTTGCCAATTTCCATGAGAAAGACTATAGGGGGTGGAAGTAGAGGGAGGAAGGAGGGCACACACACACATGCACATGAACAAACACATGCACACGCACGCACACATGCACACGCACACACACACTCTCCATTGACTTTGGAAGCCACGGTCATGGTGCAGCCAACAAGTGTGGGAACTTTGGTCCACAAAACTCCCACTGCTGGTTTCAACAGTGGGAAAACAGAGAGGGAGGTGTGTGTGTGTGTGTGTGTGTGTATGTCTGTGTGTTGCTTATCATCGTCCCTCTTCATCTTTTACATGTCTCTCTTTCTGGAACTCATTTTTCTGTCTTAGCTCTTTCGGGGACGTCACACACAGAATCACGGTAAATGATTTTAAATATCGGAGTAAATCGTCAGAAATACGTCGTTAACGAACCGACAGGGCAGATCAGCAGCGTGCTGATCGAGGGAACTCCCTTGTTAAAGCGTGAGTCATAGTCGATGTGATTCATGCGTGTCTGCAAACCTGCAGAGTGGAGCAGCTACCTGCAACATCCACATATGTCATCACGTCACAGATCAGAGCGGATAGATCGGGATCGATGCACAGCACAGATTATCATCAATACGTATGTTCAGATTAGGAGAAAGCGACATGAACAGCTGATCACGGGTTGATACTAAGCTCGGAGTTGATTTTATTAGTTTGAAGAACTTCCTACCTTGCTATGCTATGCAAACATCCGAATGATGAAACGTGGTGAAACTAAGTTTCAAAGAAGCAAAAAGAAAAACACAAATAATATATATATATATATATTTGTGTTTTTCTCCTTGGTGTGTCTCTTTATTCTTGTGCGGCCTGTTTGATGTCGAGATAAATACAATATATCTCCACACTGTTTGTGTCGGTCGGTCGAGACTTAAAGGTCCAGTGTGTCAAATTTAGGAGGCAGAAATATATTATAATATTCATAACTGTGTTTTCATTGGTGTGTAATCAGCTGATAATAAGAATCATTGTGTTTTATTAGAATATTTACAGATGCCACAAACTGCAGTTCCTCAAACGTCCACCTGAGGCTGGCTCCAGAAGTGAGTCAGTCTCCATAAGTCCCAATGTTTCACAGCAGAAATAAACATGTTTACAGCCTGGTACAAAAAACAGTTTTGGTCTCTGTAGCTAATTTCCCCGTTCATGACAACTGTACTGAGGGTGAATTTATATACAACTCACCTGTTCACATTATATTAAGGCTTAAAGTTATGCAGGATTAAGAGCGTGGACGCTTTGATTGACAGGTGGGTGTGGTTACAGGTGGCTTATTTGATCCAGGTGTCATTTGGCTCCCTATAGGTCTGAGTATTAGATTCACCAACATGGTGGTGACCAAGAAACCTGTGGGTGACGTCCCGCATGCACTGTCCATTCTTATACTCACTGGTTTCTACAGAATCCCAGAACAGACAAACTAAACACTGGCTGTAGTTTCTCCTTCCTAAGAAGAAGTGACATAACATCAGAGTCAGTTTTGTTTCCACGTATTTCACTTCCTCGAAGAACATGACGATGGTGATTAATTTCACAATACCAACATGAGTAACCACGATTCCATACCAGACAAAGTATCACGATACTATACCAGACAAAGTATCACGATACCATACCAGACAAAGTGTCACGATACCATACCAAACAAAGTATCACGATACCATACCAGACAAAGTATCACGATACTATACCAGACAAAGCATCACGATACCATACCAAACAAAGTATCACGATACCATACCAGACAAAGTATCACGATACTATACCAGACAAAGTATCACGATACCATACCAGACAAAGTATCACGATACTTTACCAGACAAAGTATCACGATACCATACCAGACAAAGCATCACGATACCATACCAGACAAAGTATCACGAGACCATACCAGACAAAGTATCACGATACTATACCAGACAAAGTATCACGATACCATACCAGACAAAGCATCACGATACCATACCAGACAAAGTATCACGATACCATACCAGACAAAGCATCACGATACCATACCAGACAAAGTATCACGATACCATACCAGACAAAGTATCGCGATACCATACCAGACAAAGTATCACGATACCATATCAGACAAAGTATCACGATACCATACCAGACAAAGTATCACAATACCATACCAGACAAAGTATCACGATACTATACCAGACAAAGCATTACGATACTATACCAGAAAAAGTATCACGATACTATATCAGACAAGTATCACGGTTCTGGGTATTATCGCGATACTGCAGCCTTATTATTATTATTTTTTTTTATGAACTGCAATGTATTTGTAGAAGTTATAAATTCTTATTAATAACTTATAATGTTGTTTGGTGCATGATAAACAGAATACTGGTGAAATAAGAATTAGACTGAAACAAGTTTGAAACAACGAGTTTGTTCTTTTAAATTAGTGTTAGTGCCACTGACGACGCTCGGGCCCGGTGCTTCTGCCGTGGTGCGTGTGTCCTCTCGTGCAGATAGAACTTAGAGCTTGTTGTTTGTTTTGAAGCGAGTTTCTATCGAAGCAGAGCTGTCTTCACGGAGTTCGTTCTTGCCGGCAGAAACACGCGAACAGGGCCGGTCGGTAGTGTAGTGGGTTAAGCAGCCGCCTCGTGTGTGGAGGCTATAGTCCTCCCTGCAACTAGCCTCGCTTCGAATCCCGCATCGGACATTTACTGCGTGTCACTCCCCCCTCTCTCTGCCCCCTGCTGTCCTATCATTAAAGGCATAAAAAGCCCAAAAAAATATCTTAAAAAAAAAAGAAACACACAAACAGCCAATCAGCTAACAGACGGGCGGACCCAGCGTGCAGAAACAGCCTATCATATCCCTGAAAGTCACCAGTCACAGACAAACAGCCAATCATTCAGCAGCCGTGGAGGTCGGTCGGAGTAGTTGCCATGTTGGTTTGTTTACAGGAAGTAGCATGCAGTGAGGAGCAGAGGCGGAAACCGGTAGTTTAGTAATCCACGGTAGGACCGTCCTGTAGAATTTTTAGTATAGTAGGAACCGTTACGATCTGGCACCGCGGGTACCGTGTATACCGTGGGTACCATGGGTATCATGCAGCTCTAATGGTAATTATGCAGCCGTTCAACATCTTCACATGTGCTGCTCCAAAAATATCATGCAACATTATAAAAACGCGATATAAAACGGAGCAGCCAGTCAGAACAGAGAGTTTGAATGTTTGTGTTATTCCTGGTTTTTAATGTGACCACAGACAGAAGTCTGGCTGCAACAACATAAAATAAAAAAAATTAAATAAAAATGAAACAGAAGCCCGGCTGTGCTGACATCAGAAATATCAGTTAAACAACACGACACACCTACTGCTGCAAAGGACACGCACAGTCATTAATGTTAACAACGGAAAAAATGAGAATATGTCAAGTCCAAAGACCGGGAATCACACACACACACACACACACACACACACACACACACACACACACATACACACACACTCCTCTGTGTTCTAGTTGACCCGCAGAGCATTCTGTCTGAAACATATGAAAATCAAACCTCATTATCAGCTGCTTGTCTGGCTCTGTGAGAGAGAGTGTGTGTGTGTGTGTGTGTGTGTGTGTGTGTGTGTGTGTGAGATGCTCATTAGAATTCTAGCCAGAAGGAGCTAGACTACCCCTGTCGTCTCGCACCCCCGCACACACACACACACACACACTCACACACACTCAGACCTTCGTACACAAACACACACTGTTTCATTTGAATGTGAAAGAGAAGGGAAGTCAGACAGAGTCGCACAGGGTAGGTCACATGTAGACGGCTGTGTGTGTGTGTGTGTGTGTGTGTGTGTGTGTGTGTGTGTGTGTGTGTGTGTGTGTGTGTGTGTGTGTGATGGCTCAGATCCAATGTGCTACTAGACATAATAGTAATCATTAACAGTCTGAGGTGGGTGTACACACACACACACACACACACACACACACACACACACACACACACACACACACACACACACACACACACACACACACACACACACACACTGCACAGAGGTTCAATCCCTGCTGCCCGCAGTGCCCTGAAGCCAAGGTGTCTAAATCTATAATCTATATCACACTTTTATCTCAATAAAATGAAGATAAATGTTTGATTTAAAAAAAAAATAAAACTGACATGAAATGTCCTGGAGATGATTTTCTTTATATAAACACTCGAGTTACTGTGTCAGATGCAGAAAAACAGAACAGCCAGCTCATTTCTCGTCAACGGACTAATCGGTGAATCGATTTATTTCGCAGATTTAACCGGCTTACTCAAGGCCGGCACTCGCTCACTCTCATTCACTGTCTGTGTCACTCGACTGATGCGAACTCTCTCAACCCATCGGACATACTGTTTTGTAGCATGAATTGCAAGTCAGACAATTAGATAGTCTCAGTTTCAGTCCGATCTGGACGTCTGATTGGCGGCCCGGAGTGACTCGATCTTTGAATTGATTATTTGTTACTCTCCTTTCTGACCTCTCTGACTTTTGGCACAGCAGGTTTGTCGTAACTAACCATGCCATTGGTTTGATTACATAAGATCCAGACTTCATTCAGCTGGATTAAACCGGACATATCGGATCCAAGCGCGAGCTGTACATCGACTTATCTCTGCACAACCAAGTTGCCGGTTAACTCCGCTCCTGACTCCAGTTTGAGTTGAAGGTCTGATGTTGAGTCAATACTCTAAAGACAAGCCAGAATAACACATCGCGTCAATTTCTAAAAGTTCTTTTTCTCTTTTCTTCTGCAGAGTTTAGAAAGGGGAACGTCGCCTCCTCTCTCTTTTGTGACGAAAATTGAGTCTAAAAAATATTGAAGGACAAACCTGTTATGCTGAAATGCAGGTGTGTGGTGTGTGTCTGTGTGTGTGTTAGATAAAGTGAATACAGTTGTGCAAAAGAGTATGAGATCAAGCCGCCTGCATGGGAGGGAGATGTGGGTGTACGTGTGTTGTGTGTGTGTGGGTGTGTGTGTGTGTGTGTGTGCGAGCCAGAAATGCTGTCCCTGTCCAAACAGTGTGTTACTGCCAAAACCAAAACCAGCTCGGCCGGTCCTTAAACAAACACTCACACACACCTGGCTAGACACAACAATGTCTGAATGTCTAACCCTGTGTGTGTGTGTGTGTTAATAAGTAATGCTAATGAAATGAAAGCACGTCGTGAATAAGGCTAAAGTCTGACACATCTACAGTGTGTGTGTGTGTGTGTGTGTGTGTGTCATGTGATTCAACAGGCAGTTTTCTCTGAACTGGCAGATGATGTGAAAGATTTAGCAGCTCTGCAGAGCTTTTCAGCCTGTTTTATCTCACAGTTTTGGAGGTTTTTCAGCAGCGAAGCTCAGATGAACTCGACCACGCAGCAGCTGAACAGACAGATACGATGATGATGACGATGATGATCTGTGTCTGGTGTGTTTGACAGACTGATGTTGACTTTAGACTTTGTTAGAAAAACAATTAGCGCAGCTCTCAATGACAGGTGAGGATGTTATCATCAGTGCTCTGCTGCTCCAGTTTATTTTAGCATCCGATCATTTTATCACAGACCCGGGCGTTTACGCCTTTTTATTACGACTTTTCTAGTAGTTTCACCTCTTGAACCTTTTATAACCTTTTTAAATTAATCAAAATAACTTCTGTTGTGGTGATTTTATTTAGTTAATTTAACAGTTTGCCTCAGAAGAGTGACTCAGCAGACTCGGCGGGGTATAAATCCAGTGAGCCGGAGAATGAGCTGAATAATTTCACATTTATTTGGTGGATTAAGGATTTATTCGACCAAACCAGAAGTTTAAATTTTGTTTCGAGTTAACGAGGCAATTAAGCTCATCTTAGCTCAATAAAAGAGAGAAACATGAAGCGTACGGCTGTTTAATGAGGAAAATAGACGTATGAGTATTTCCTTTTTGGACACATCTGCACGGATATATTGGCAGTCACCAGTTGTTCCTGGGCTGGAAAATTTCACCACACTGCCCAACCCTATGTCATAATTCATGTCCAAGCAGTGGCCAAAATGTGTGATAAGGCGTCATAAACTGGGCATCGTTTCATTTTTAATGGGTCGCAAGCCAAAAGAGGTGGAGAACCACTGTAACACACTTTAATATCTCAGTCTAAGGTGTCATAATAACTTAATAAAAGTGAAATAACTTGAAACATGTGATGCTTTCATGCTTCCTCACCTGCCTGGCCCGACAGTGCAAACACCTGGCTTTGAAAAGACCTTTTTGATGACGATGAGCCTCTGCATGAATCAACTCGCCCTGTCTTTTTTGTTTCTAACCTTTTTACGTTAGACAAAACAAACCCGGGCAGAAACCCAAACAAACATCGCCGCGACAAAAGCCGCTCAAACGAAGCGTGGCGGAGGAAAAGTCAACGTCAACGTCAAGTCGACGTTTATCGCATGAGAGATATCTGAAAAAAATCCAACACACACCTGGATATTCAGCATGAAGGGAGCAGAGCTGAGTTACAGTTATGTTGTTGTTCCTCCATAATGAATCCAAAAAGTTTTGCATGAGAGAGTGATGAGGTATTCATGGATGGATGGATGGATAGCAAACAAGCTGGGAAACTGGCTCGGTGCCTGCAGAGCACAAACCGATATGGGCCTCATATATGTGTGTGTGTGTGTGTGTGTGTGTGTGCCAGCTGGCAAAGTGTCTACCCGCTCTCTCTGTCTGTCTCTCTCTCTCTCTCGACTAAAGGTGTGGGAGGTTGTCGGACACAATGCGACCAGCGATTGTTTCCGATGTTGCCAAGAATCTGTCGACTCAGGTGTGATGGGAAACTTTTCTTTTTGTTTTTTCTAAAGAAACTCGTCGGCTCGGGGGGTTTTACTTCCTGCAACGAGACTCTAACCCTCATTGTCTGAGGTGAAAACGGCGCGATGCTCTCAAGGCTGGAAACAAAGTTGATCAGATCAAGATTGTCAGGCCACCTCCGCTCCACGTCTTTGCTCATTTCTTACACGGGACTCACACAGGAGGTGGAACGGCAGCGTGACGGCTGCGCCGCGGTTTAGCTGCGTCCTTTGGCGTGTCAGCCGCGTTCAACAATCAGTCTCTCACCATGTTGAGACCCTTTGATCGATCTTTGATCACTTGGTGCCACCGGTCATGACGTAACGTTGATGTGAAGTTGTAAAAAGCTATATGAACTGCGTATTGTGTTTTATTTTGAAAGGGGGCGGAAGTTTATTACGGTGATTCTGTGTCGTGGTTTCCTGTCTGGTGCGCAGTGCTCTGTTGAAATTTACGAGGTTTAGCAGTGGCTCGCGTCAAATGCTACGTAGAAATGCTACGGAAAGCTTGCGGCGTGGCGCGGAGAGACGCTTCTGGGACGCCTCCGGTGTGAGTTGGCCTTTAAAGGTTAGGTCGGAAGAGGCAGGACTACAAACATGGTGGCCATGTCAGAAAAATGTGGTGGACCTCCAGCAGACTTGTGTTTGTGTCCGTCTGTCCATTTTCTTCTGTTTGAGCCTTTACCAAAGATTTAATCAAGTAAAAGTTGTCCCCACAAATCATCTGTTGACGATGCAGTTTATAAAAACATCTAAATATTCTAAAGTGAAGTATTCAAATTGGTTGTTTTGTCCCAAAGCTCAGTGTTTTTCACTCTGATGATGATACTAAAAGCTCAGTTTTGCAGGTTACTGTGGTAAAAAGGCCACGGTGGGGAGAAAAAAAAGACGTGTCATCCCCAGCTCAAGAATTTTGAATAATAAACCAAACACACTATTAATGATAACATTTTATTTTGAAGTATTCACAGGCTTTTATGCGCTCGCCTCTTTTGCCCTAAAACCATTAAAACCACATCATTAGTGTTGACTGCTGAGTCTGTGCACTGCTCTAGCCTGCTGCTTTGTCTAGACACTGTAATGTGTGTGTGTGTGTGTGTGTGTGTGTGTGTGTGTGTGTGTGTGTGTGTGTGTGTGTGTGTGTGTGAGACAGTCGGAGGAGGCAGGGGCTGTTGTCGCTTAGGTGGAGCTCAGCGTTTATAATAGGAATCGTGGTTGTGTGTTTGAATAGTTGAATGTATAATGATAATTTTTACTAATATAAACAGAGAGGCGGGATCTTAGTGTTTGTGTGTGTGTGTGTGTGTGTGTGTGTGTGTGTGTGTGTGTGTGTGTGTGTGTGTGTGTGTGGATGCAAATGATGTGGTCCCAGCTGTTTCCTATAGGCCAGAGGGCAAAGTGAGGCAGACACAGGAGTCTGTGTGTGTGTGTTGGTGTGTTGGGGTCAAGCCCACGGTCATGAACGTCTATGTCATGTGTGTGTGTGTGTGTTGAGTGTGTGTGTGTGTGTGTGGTTAGCAGACTGAAGTGTCTATTGTCTAGACTCGGTCTCGCCGTCAGGACCAGACCAGCTGACCGAGTGACATATGAACTTTATAACAGTTACGTCATCTCCTGCTACTCACAGTGTGTTTATAACACATTATAATGTAGCTGTAAACACAAACAAAGACTATTCTGTCCGTCTGTAATTATAAACTCTCCTATATATTTTATAATGCCGTTGTTCGTGAACGGCCTCCACTCATAGAGTTGACAAATACATTAATAAGTGCTTATAAATACATTATAGTGTGTTATAAGTGCTATCCTATTTATTATATATATTATTATAGAAGTTTTTATATTTGAGTTCGAAAGTTAAGAAAGATAAGAAACGTTTTTAATCCGAGCTGTATCTTGATATATCTGTTATTTATATTGTTATTATTTTGTGTTAAATGTAGAAAGAAAAGCTGATTTTATTCTTTTAACTAAGTTCATCAAACAGGAAACTATCGGAGCTTCAATCAGCTCTCAGCGTGTCAGGTGCTGCGTGATGATTTTAAATCATTAAAGATCTGATACATCTGAAAATCTATAAAAACAAGCTGAACTAATCAATACAACTAATACACTTAGTTTAAAACATGCTGAGTCATGTTGTGATAACGAGAGAATCAGCTGTAACTTCATGAAAATGAGAGATATGGAGATACACTGAGAAGTAAACTGACAACACACACACACACACACACACACAAACACACACACTTCCCCTCCCCCCCACGCTGCCTTCTCATGACCTGACCCCTGACCTTTGCCCTCTAGATACCCAGACTGCCTCACTTCACCTTCACCCCCTCCATCCCTGCAGATGCTGAGCAACTTTGGTTTCACATGCAAAAAGGAGCATTTGCATACACACACATTTAAATATTTCTAATGGTAATTATACGCTGAACAAATGTGTGTCACATAGGTCTGTCACAGCTTCTCAGCGCACACAAACAGTTTAGAGAAGAACTGCTTCAGTATCAGTTGGATCAGGCTACAAAATAACTTTTCTCTCCACGTCACAGACTAAGACCAAATAACTCAACACAAAGAGACAAACTCAGGCTTTAACCGCGACGTGTAAGATGTTAAAGACGTGGCTGCATCTAATTCATCTTTTCTTAATTAATTAATATAATGTCAGAGATTAAGTGAGGACACATTTAAAGTTCACAGCCAACATCACGTCTGCACCACAAGTTATAAGTTATTTCCACTTTTATATAGTTTTCTATTTGCACAGGTTTAATTTAAATTCTGATCTGAATGTCCTAGATGTCTATCTGATTTACTTGCATAACAAAAAGTTGTTAACGTTTGATCTTTTATCTATTATCAACTAAATGATTAATCAGCGTCTCGTCTCGTCTCTAATTAACATACACGACAAACACGGCAGAGCTTATTCCAGTTCAAACCAACTTAAAGACTCACAGAGCAGATAAGACTAAGACTAATTAACAAAAGCCAAAAGACACTTTTTAATTTTTTCCCTTGCACGTAATCAGATGTTAATGCGAACACTCAGAAACTTCTCAGACGACGATCCTACGGCACAGACTAATTAATGGAAGACGAGACGTGGATGTTTTGAGCTACTTAAACAGACAACAAAAGTGTTTAGAGGAGCAGACAGACTCTGCTTCAGACTAATTAATGAAAAACAAGAGGCGATCTTTACCCACGACGTGGCATGTCTGTGCATACATCAGGCAGCGGCTGTATTTATAGCTTCAGACGTCTCTG
Source organism: Collichthys lucidus (assembly GCA_004119915.2). NCBI lineage: Eukaryota > Metazoa > Chordata > Actinopteri > Sciaenidae > Collichthys > Collichthys lucidus. Next base: position 36,518,662 of record CM014082.1, on the reverse strand, counting down.
TATGGATTTATTCACACTGTGAGACAGACACAGGGCCGGCTCTGACTTCAGACTAATTATTTGAACAATGTGGGTTCAGCTGAAACACCCGGTTCATATGCAGATTATATGCACACACACACACACACACACACACACACACACACACACACACACACACACACACACACACACACACACAACCCCCAAAGTGACAATGACCTTGACCCCTTAGACGCACACGCTGCATGCATGCATCTACATATATGCATGATGAGAGCGTGATGATCACTTCTTCTGGTTTCTGTGTGTGTGTGTGTGTGTGTGTGTGTGTGTGTGTGTGTGTGTGTGTGTGTGTTTTATGGGTGTCTAGACCGAGAAACAATGAATGGCTGAGAGGATGAATGAGAGGCATGTAGGGAGCACGGGAGGAAGGAAGGAGCTTAATGGTGGGAGAATGAAAAAGTTTAAAAAGTTTAATTAACAATGTTTCTTTGATTGTATTTCATCTTTATTACTAGGAAATCTGTCATAAGATTAGTTCACTACAATACCCATGAGCCTCTGCTGCCAACGCCAAAGAGAAGGAAATGCAGGCGTGAACCGAAAATCAACAAAACAAACCACCTGTCAATCAAAGCGTCCACGCTCTTAATCCTGCATAACTTTAAGCCTTAATATAATGTGAACAGATGAGTTGTATATAAATTCACCCTCAGTACAGTTGTCATGAACGGGGAAATTAGCTACAGAGACCAAAACTGTTTTTTGTACCAGGCTGTAAACATGTTTATTTCTGCTGTGAAACATGGGGACTTATGGAGACTGACTCACTTCTGGAGCCAGCCTCAAGTGGACATTTAGAGGAACTGCAGCCAACAGGTTACTGCTTGGTAAAAACAGAACTCAGCGCCATAGTTGCAGAATTCATCCCGGACATCGTCTGTTCAGCTTCGTCACACTGTAATCTTTAGTTTCTGCTTCTGTGATTGGATGTTTATTGCCGAAATGCACCTCGGGAGTCAAAGTTAACTCATTGCCTTTGACTTTTTTTTATTAATAAACAGTTGAACAGGGATGAATTCGTGCCCGTCTGCAGCTGTAGAAGTGCTCTGGCGTTGACTTAGCGTTGCCACTTTTTATTTCTGGGACCAGATCGTAAAGGAATGAAAACGTCCACAGAAGGTCGTCAACATGACTCAGACTGCTAGACGGTAACAGTCAGCGCCTGCTGACTGCAGCTGGACCGGGCAGCTCCCAGTATCGTACCGCTACACGAAACTGGCAAACAAAGAGGACGCAGCTGAGTCAACCCCCCCGGCCCGGCTCCAGATAATCATTTCTTTCCGAGACAAATTACTGTGTATTTATCGTACACGAGGATTAAAGCGTCTCCGGTTCTGGGACGCTGCCAGCTGTCAGTCAAAGACGAGAAAACACAAAAGACAGAGTTTGATCCACGCGGGCTTCTGTAAACACAAACCTCTGATTCTATCCTGCTGCAAACGCAGAAAGAAAACACTGTACAACAACACGCACACACACACACACTGAGACAGCCAGACAGAGAGGTTTACATAATAAGTCTAGGAGGCCAGCCAGACTCAGACTCAATCATTTAATTTCCATGATTCACTGAGTAGAGAAAAGAGAGCCAGAAAGAAAGAAAGAAGAAAGAAAGAAAGAAAGAAGAAAAAAGAAAGAAGAAAGAAAAAAAAGAAAGAAAGAAAGAAAGAAAGAAAGAAAGAAGAAAGAAAAAAGAAGAAAGAAAAAGAAAAAAGAAAGAACCGTCAATGAAAAACAGTTGGTCATGTTAGATAAACATGACAGAATGTGACAGGATTTCTTCGGAGAGCTCGAGCTGTCTCTGGGATTTGTTGAAACACGTCTGCCTGGGGCTGCCGTCACAGCTCGTATCTGTTGTGGATCTTCTTCTTCTTCCTCTTACAAACTGACACCGCTGTCAAAAAGAACAACTTCTGTCTGACACCGATCGGCTCTCTGTCTGTCCGTCTGTCTGTCCGTCCGTCCGTCTGTCAGCAGGTTGCACCACGAGTGCGCTGTCAGAAGTTACTTCATCTTCTGATTAGTAAACATCGCCTGTATCGCGCGGCAACTGTCGCTCAGACAGGATGTGGAGAGTGACACATGACTGTGACGGGATGACACATGACGGATTTCAGAGAGTTTGTCAAACTACAAATATAGTAAATATCATCAGCTGCTGAAGTTTGACAGATTTAAAAGTGTCAGATTTAGCAGACTGTATACAGAATATGGCAGAAATGGAATATATTATATATTCATTCATGCTCAATCACCAGAAAATAATAATTATCATATACTTGGAATCACTTGATTCAGTTTACGGACGCGGCGCTTAGCAGACTGAGTGGCCTCGGTGCTTGGAGCGTTTGGTAAAAGAAACAGCCACTACACAGCGAGACGCGACACGTTCTGGCAGCACCGTGGACGGTTGAGGCTGGTCGTGGGCGGTCGAGGCTGGTCGTGGGCGGTCGAGGCTGATCGTGGCTGGTCGAGGCTGATCGTGGCCGGTTGAGGCTGGTCGTGGCCGGTAGGGGCCGATCGTGCCCGGTAGGGGCCGGTCGTGGCCGGTCGAGGCTGATCGTGGCCTTTCTAGGCAATGTTTGTGACTCCACCTGAAGCACCGCAGCACGTTTCAGAAGAGTTTCTCCCCGGGCGGTCGGTAGCGTAGTGGGTTAAGCGGCCGCCCCGTGTGTGGAGGCTATAGTCCTGGTTCCAATCCTGCATCGGACGGCCAATTACTGCATGTCTCTCCCCCTCTCTCTGCTTCCTGTCTATCTTCAGCTGTCCTATCATTAAAGGCCAAAAAAATAATCTTGAAAAAAAAGAAGCACTTCTCCCTCCAAACACGCAGCTTGCTCTATTTCTGATAGACGCCCAAGTTTTTAAAACAAAACACCCTGTGTAGACTTCCTATCGTAGAAAAAAGGGAAACTATTTAATAACGATAAAGCAGATACACCAGGGTAAAATCACCCTGTCTGAGCAAGTTAACAAAGTTTGGCTTCTGAAATGCGCCCGGTGGGAGAATGGACCCAGCGGCGTCACAGAGCTGTGCCCGGTGGTAACCATGGAGAAACAGTAGCTGGTAAATATGTTCAGCTCTCACGCTTGCAGGACACAGGCGGGGATCGAACCGATGATCACCTGACAAGCTGCTCGACCTCCTGAGCCACAGACGTTCATGTCAGTCACATTTACAGTTTGGATGTTTCCACTGGACTCGCTTCTTTTATGAACAACGGGCAGAACCTTCAGGTAGGCAGGCCGACTTTCCCCAGTGTTACATGAGCTGTGATTAATTAACATTAATGCCCCCTGTCAGCTGCCAATAGGGCCACGCTAAACTTGGCCGTGGTCCGGTTAAAGCGCTGTCTGAGGCCGGGGACTGTTTGCGAGCAGCACTCGTCCAATATATATTAAATCATTATTAATATCTCCCTCGTCTCGTTTTCAGGTTGTGTGCTGTTAATTGTGTTTCTGCTCACTCGACTGACAAAAAAAATACTAAATTGAATATTGAAGCTGTTTTTATCTTAAGTTACAAACCTAAATGGATTCGATTAGGGATGTAAGAGGTGTCTAATAACCTCACACAGGGATGTGGTGTAGAGGTTGGGCGGGCGCGGGGGTTCAGCGTCTTACTCATGAGCGCACAGAGATCAAACCTGTGACTAAACGGTCGGGAATGTGTCACACTGTGTCCTTCCTGCAGCCCGTCACCTCCCGTCCACGCAGGAACAACTCTGACTCGTTTTTCCTCGAATTCAATAACCAAACTAAATACCGCTACCCTCCGGCTGAACTCACACACACACACACACACACACACACACACACACACACACACACACACACACACACAGCTAACATTGATGTTGGCCGCAGACGCAGACGTTAGAGGTGTCGGTGTTACGAAGGCCAGACATGTAGTAACAAATGTACAGGGGAAACCAAGCTGCTGGTAGGAAATGATTCTTACAAAGCTGATACCAGCAATGACTTCACCACACACACACACACACACACACACACACACACACACACACACACACACACACACACACACACACACACACACACAAGCCTGTGAGTAATGCTGATGTCATGTGCTTTGACTAGCAATGTCTGCCGCTCAGAACAGATGTGTATTTGCATATTAGAGAGTGTGTGTGTGTGTGTGTGTGTGTGTGTGTGTGCTCTTATATGTCAGCGGGTCTAACAGGTATATGGAACCCTACAATTACAACTTCACAGATCCAGATGAGGAGCGACGTGTGCGGCGGGAGAGACAGTCAGACAGACAGTCAGACAGACAGACAGACAGATGGATGGTGGTCTGAAGTGAGTCAGGGTCTCTGTAGCTCCTTTACAAGTCTGTGTGGGTTCAATGCAGCTGTTCCAGGTCTGCAAGTTCATCTGAGCTGCTCGTTCACGCTCATGTTAATATGTAAAGGCCAACTCACACCGCGGAACGGAAGCGGCATGGTACCGCCGCGGTCACCGTAGCAAATAGAAGCCAGTCTAGTCAATGAGAGCACTCACACCGGGCGCGGCCCAGAAGCGTCTCTCCGCGCCACGGCGCAAGCTTTCCGTAGCATTTCTATTTTTACCGTGAGCCGCGGCTGAACCTCGTAAATTTCAACAGAGCACTGCGCACCAGACAGGAAACCCGACACAGAATCAACGTAATAAACTTCCGCCCCCTTTCAAAATAAAACACAATACGCAGTTCAGGTAGCTTTTCACAACTTCACATCAACGTTACGTCATGACGGTGGCACCAGGTGATCAAAGATCGATCAAAGGGTCTCAACATGGACGATGAGAGACTGATTGTTGAAGTGGAACAACACACAATCATTTATGACACAACAGATGCTTTTTATAATCTCCTCCACGTCGGAGAAGCAAAGTCAGCTGTTGTTGTTGTTGTTTTCTTTATACACTGTTTGTCGCGGGGTCTCGCGTACGTCCAGGATTCTCGCGTGATCTCGAGTGAAAACGGCTGGCTCGCTCCGCTGCCGTTCCGCCTCCTGTGTGAGTCCCGTGTAATGCGAGGCAGCGCTAGCGTACGGTCTAACGGCACTACCCATGCTTCAGACGGAGTACGGAGAGTGAAGCATCACTAACGTGGCTGAATGCAGCTTTCAACTCGATGAGGTTGAAACCGGGATGCTGCTGGAAGGACTCACACAAACGTTAATCCTTCTATACCATGAGCCGCTTTAACAAGTGAATTTCCTCGATTCTGGGGATCAATAAAGTCGATCTTCTTTAATCTTTATCGATGTCTTCCTAAGATCTCGTGAAGATCTCTGCTATGTCCACATCTTCCCTTTGATGGCCACATCTCGAGTGTGTAACGTGGATTATCCTCCGTTAAGACTTTCATCTTTCCTGCCACGCTCGGCTGAGAAATGTCCAGTAAAGCTAAAAAACACCTTAAACATAATCTTGTTTTTTTTTGTGTTAAAATAAAAAGGTCACGCGTCATGAGACTTTCCATCAACGCCCACGCTGTTTTCATTTCAGCAGAATGTTTCTCCTTGTTCCTTTTTTTTTTCTTCTTTCTTAGTTATGACATCTTCTTCTTACTCGGTGCTGTCTCCTCCTTTGACTTATCTGATTTGTCTTCTAGACTAAACATCGTGTCTGTTCTCAGACGGAGGAATTGTGCGTGCGCTCTTATCTTGTCTTTTTGTTACAAGCTCGCGTTTTTCTGCTAAAAATACAACCCTGCTGAAAAACACTGTCATAAAAACCCCCTTCCTCCGTGTGTCGCTCCTTCTTGCACGAGAATAATAAATTCAACTTTGATACTTTGAATCCAGTCCTCTTTATTGAAGGGTCACACTTCAGCTCAGACGTGAGCTGAATATCACGTATAATTGCATTTTCCTGGTGTTTAAACTGGTCGGACACGTCTCGATAATCATTGCTGCAGGCATGCGGCGGCGACACCGGCGTGAACCCTTCCTACACATGATTATGTGAACGCATTACTCACCCGGGCTCTCGATAATCTTCCAAATTTAAATCTGGAAAGTCATAATAAACCTGTCAAAACATCTCCTCAACCATCCAGGAAAATGAATAAATGTGAGGTGGACGGGGGCCACGCGGCACTGAATCACGCTGCTTTTTTAAAAAAAAGGCTGTAACAAATCGTTTTGGGTTTTTTAGAGGCAGCATTAAATCTCGCTGCATGTTTTCCACTCCTGAATCATGTTCTGAGAACTGGACTCGCAGAATGTAGTCTGAGTATTTAGAAATGATATTAATAATGTGTTTATTATTCAGTGGATTAGGCCAGGTATGAGCTGCGACGACGATGACTGAGAAGCTGGAAATGTTCCTGCAGACTGAAGCTATAACTTTCATTTGAGGAACATATTGTGCGTGTATTTATGTAATCTATTACCTTTCCTTCCTTTATTTGAGAAGAGTTCAGTCTGGGGCAGCTGGATTCTCCACAGAGAGGCTTCTTCCTACAATCTACTCTGCAATAAACCTGCTTTTGATTGCTCGATCTGGGGATAACTGAACTCTAATAACCAATGAATCATCTTCAGTCAGTCTCTCTCTGGCTTCAGCTTCTCCAATGTGAATATTTGCTACTTTTCTTAGTCTTTTATGATCATAAACTGAATTTTCTGAGTTCTCTGGGCCTGTTGTTGACATTTTGAAGACAATATCTTGGAATGTGTTGTACATATTTATGTCGTCTAGAACTTTTGATTTTTGTCCTTCCAGTCTTTGAGAAGGTTTAAATCTGACCTTCTTCCTCATATTTTTCACTTAGGGTTTGTTTTGCACCAAAAACACCAAGACAAATTCCTTGAACCTCTGATTCTCTACATATTTATGTCGTCTAGCACTTGATATTTGTGTTGAGAAAGGTTAAATCTGGGGCTGTAGATGCATGGAGACGTTTCACTTCTCAACCCAAAGGCTTCTTCCTCAAATCTACTCTGCAATAAACCTTTCTGTTTCTGATTGGTCAATCTGCAGGAAATTAATCTCTAATGAAACATTATTAGTCAGTCTCTCTCTGGTTTCAGCTTCTCCAATGTGAATATTTGCTACTTTTCTTACTCTTTTATGATCATAAACTGAATTTTCTAGACAAACAGACATTTTGAAGACAATATCGTGGAGTCTTGGAATGTGTTGTACATATTTATGTCGTCTAGAACTTTTGATTTTTGTCCTTCCAGTCTTTCCTTCTTCCTCATATTTTTCACTTAATGTTTGTTTTGCACCAAAAACACTCTGGTTCTCTAAATGTTTATGTCGTCTAGAACTTGATATTTGTGTTGAGAAAGGTTAAGTCTGGGAGATTTTTCACTTCTCAACAGAAAGGCTTCTTCCTCATATTTTCTTTTTGGGCTGAAAACTGAACTCTGCAATAAAGCTGTTTCTGATTCTGATTGGTCAATCTGCAGGAAATTAATCTCTAATAACCAATGAATCATCTTTAGTCAGTCTCTCTCTGGTTACAGCTTCTCCAATGTCTTTTATGATTATAAACTGAATTTTTGAGCTGTTGTTTTGACTCTGGGAAACATGTTGTATTATTTTTATGTCGTCTAGAACTTTTGTCTTCCTTGTTTTTCATTTCCTTTCTCGTCTTCGCGAAAGGTTAAATCTGGGACAGCAGGCTGTAGATCCGGTAAGACGTTTCACTTCCCATCCAACAGACTTCTTCCTCATATCTGTCACTGCAGATAAATCACTTTTCTCTCTCTCTCTCTCTCTCTTGATTACAGCTTCTGAATTTTTGGGGGTTTTGAGCTGTTGTTTTGACATCTTAAAAAACGACGTCCTGGAAGCTGCGACAGCCGCTCAATGACCATTTTTATAATCTTGTCCAAACAGACACACACTAACACACACACACACACACAGCTTTCATCTAAATGACCTCTCAGTATTATAACTGTATGCATTACCAGACCAGGGTTGGAGTTAATGCTTCAAAGATACACACATAAAAGCACACTCATGTATATATAAACACACACACACACATATACAAACACAGGGATTTCCCGGATGCGACCACACACACACACACACACATATATATATAAATCGAGAGCGCGCACATCCACGCGCGCGTGCACGCAGGCAGACGGCGGGCGGCCAGACAGACGTCTGGCTGCTCGAATGACGAAGCGGCGACAAAAACTTCCCCCCAAACTCTTCCCCTCCGGCTTTTTCTCCGCTTTTCACCGAGCAAACCGACAATAACAAACCTCCACGGTAACTTCCAGACACTTTAAAGCCACTTTGAGTCGTTATTTTCGTACAAATAAGTCGTATAAACCCCCCTCCTCACTCCTCCGCGCGGGTTCAGACACAACGCCACAAACGGCTCCGTGGACCCCCCCCCCCCCCCCTCCTCAACCGTCACAGTCAAACTGTCAGAGTTAGCTTCTTTCAACAGAAAAATACACATTTTAAATCAAAACCGGAGGTTTTATTCGTGTCACAGCTCCGGTGAGGAGACGTGGGGCTTCGGTTCAAGTTCAAAATCAACCGTTGGAGGAGTGACAAGCGGGTTTAAAGCTTCAACGTCTTTTTTAATAACGCCAGATAACTTAACTAGCTGTGTTGCTGTAGCGCTACACAGGCGGTAACGTCTTTTTTTTAGGTTGTAACGTTAAAACACAAGTGAAGCCGGTTTCTCTACCTCCGAGGATGCCTCGCTTTTGCTTATCAAGTGACAAACACATCCACAGCCACATTTTAAAAAGTCGTTTATAGTTGTATACATATATAAATATATATAAATGAGGTGTGTACTCACTGATTTCCATGCTCTGGAGCGAGGTGTAGCGCTTGCAGTTACAAGTACAGGAGACATTGGCGGCGGCGGTGGCGTTTAAAACACCCATCAAGTTCAACATTTAAAGGCTCCCTTTGAAAAAGCAGGCATGAATGCTCCCGACGAGAGGAAGGAGGAGAGAAGCAGAGGAGAGCACACTAAAAATATATAAATATATAAAAACTCCCCCTTTAAAAAAAAAGAAATCCTCCCTTTTCTCTCCAGCCTCCTCTCTCTCCTTCCCCTCCGGTCCGTCCGTCCTCCTCCTGCTGCCGCCGCGGCTGCTGCTGCTGTCTCGGCTCTCTCCTCCTCTTCTGCTCGGTTTCTCCTCTCTTCCCGAAGTGTCTATCTATCTATCTATCTATCTATCTATCTATCTCATCTATCTATCTATCTATCTATCTATTATCTATCTATCTATCTATCTATCTATCTATCATCTATCGTACAAGTGTCGGTACAGTAGTTTGAACTAGTTTAAATGTCCGGTTCCGTTCGGGTTTTAGTGTGTTCCGTGTTTTCAGCCGAGTGACCGGCGACTAAACTGCTAACGGACGGTCTGTCTGGTCTCTCTCTCTTCTCTCTCTCTCTCTCCTCTCTCTCTCTCTCTCTCTCTCTCTCTCTCTCTCTCTCTCTCTCTCTCTCTCTCTCTCTCCAGGGATTTGTCAGTGACTCTCCCTCTCTCCTCTCTCGGTGACACTGTCTGTGTCTGTCTCTCATTTCCAATTTCCACTTGCTTTTTTGGCAGCATCACAGCTCAGACAGACAGACAGACAGACAGACAGACAGACAGACAGACAGACAGACAGACAGACAGACAGGAGATACAGAGCAGATAAAAAAGGCTGAAGACAATGCCACCAAAAAAAAACAAATAAAAATCACGAATTCACCCCACTAGTGTGACATTTAAACTATTTAAATACATATATTTATTTAAACAAACTTGCACAATGCAGTTGTTTGCACAACCTAGACACTTGCACAATGTCACTACCTCAACATTATTATATTGTTGTTGTATATACTTGTTTTTAAATTTAAATTTGCCTTTACTTTTTATATTATCTATCTATCTATCTATCTATCTATCTATCTATCTATCTATCTATCTATTATTTCTTATCTTTGTTTTATATTTTATATCAGGCTGCTCTGGGACCAGGGGAAACCTTTAATCATAACCATAAAGTATATGAAATTACAAGACTACAACATTAGAAACAGGTTTAAATAGGACAATGCAATTGAATCATATGGAAAAGGGTCAGATTTTAAACAGGTGGGTTTTAAGCGCTGACTTGAATTGTGAGAGTGAGTTGATGTTACTCATGACGGGCGGGTAAAGAGGTCCAGAACAGAGCCGCTGAAAGCTCTGCTCCTCATGGTGGTGAAGCCACGAAAGACAATAAAAGTTCTTTGTTACGGAGCTAAACAGGTGTCATGGAGTGAAATCAATTAATTCATGCTCCTAAATTAAAAAAGGTGCATAACAAATGACTCATTTACACTTGTGGGCTCAGTAATCATTGTAACAAAATGACATTATATAACAATAAACAGAGACAGGCCCTGGCCAACACACGTTTCCAGTTTTTCTTAAATGCATCCAAATTTCAACCCCCTCACATCACCTTCTCTTTCCTACAGCGTGCATGAGACACAAGGGAAAAACGTGAAAGGCCCTGTGGACAGACTGTAGAAACACGGACTATGTAGAAGATGTATGTAGATATAGTTCTTATATAAAAAGGCTGAAGACAATGACAAAAAATGTATTTGCCACAGAATGCAACGTGTAAGATCTTTAACAAGGAAATTTAAAAACGGCAAGATGACTGTATAAACTACTTGGCAATAAAAGACAATAAAATGTAATGGAGCTAAGCAGGCGTCATGGAGTGAAAATCAGGCCCAGGAATTGCTAATTCATGCTCCTAAATTAAGAAATGGTGCATACAAATGACTCATTTGTGCTTGTGGGCTCACTAATTATTGTAAGAAATGCTCACGTTCCGTAATTCTCGCCCTTCAAATTAATAGATTGCGCACACAAATACCTACCAACCTCCTGGGACTTCATTTGTGTTGCCGACTATTTCAGTCGTGCTTACAGGACCTGTGCGAATGATTTAGTGGCATCTAACGATGTAGTTGCAACCAGAAGTCAATTTAACATAGTGGCCAAACCGTGTCATGACAGCAATTGCGTCTAGGCACCGCAGCTAGGAATCATATGTGGAAGATCTGTGTGATTTTATGCCTGGAAATCAAACCTTTGTTTGGCTTCATGAGCCACTGAGCAGTTTCCATAACAGTGAACGGAGCCCCAACCTGCCCCAATCAGAAATTTGCCACAGAATGCAACATGCACGATGTTTAACAAGGAAATTAACAAACGGCAAGATGACATATAAACTATTCAGCCATGAAAGACAATAAAAGTGCTTTGTTATGGAGCTAAGCAGGTGTCATGGACTGAAATTAGGCCCAGTAAATCCTAATTTATCCTCCCCAATTAAGAAAAGGTGCATACAAATGACTCATTTGCACTCGTGGGCTCAGTAATTATTGAAAAAACGACAAAAATTCCTAAATTGCGCACACAAATACCTACTAAATGTACTCAAATGACTCCTAGTACTTCATTTGTGTATGCTATTATTTTAGTTGTGCTTAAAGGACCAGCGTGTAACATTTAGGGGGCTCAGAATATATAAGTCATAACTATGTTTTCATTAGTGTATAATCACCTGAAGTGGCAGCCAGAGATCTGCATATTCTGAGCTTTAAAACTGCTCTTGAAACCTATGGGACGTCACGCATGTGGCTGCACATCAAGTGTTTTCACTTCAGGTCCACTCTGGATGTCTCAGCCAAACACCAACCTCTACTTTCAGCTAATATTACTCCAAAGACTTAACATTCATTTGCATTACGTGTACACCAGTTTTTAATTAGAGTGCACAAACAGTGCAGCTTGTTTGGAAACAGACAAGTTTCTCCCGCCCTAGCAGTTTTATTGTTTGCGCTGCCATCAGAGTCTAAAACCACGAAGAAATGGTCGACACAACTCTGGAAATAAGAGAGAAGAAAGAAGCATGTTCGCTGAGGAGGTAAATTGAAAAGATACTGAAATGAAAAAAAAGGAGGAACACTAACGTTTGTCCATTCGTTTGAGTGGAAGTAGTCTTTGGTAAAGGTGAGCCGGATACAATGTCACGTCACCCTGCGGCCGCCAATCAGACGTCAAGATCGGGCGCCTGAATTTTTTCTGAGACTATCTAAGTGTCTGACTTGCAATTTACGCTACAAAATAGTGACGGGAAGAAGTTTAATTTGCTTTGTCCGATGGTTTGAGAGAGTTAGCATCAGTCCAGTGACTCAGACAGTGAATGAGAGTGAGCGAGCGCCGGGCTTGAGTGAGCCGGTTAAATAAAAAGTTATTTCCTGATTGTTTCACAGCGATTTACATTCACCCTGTTTGGATTTGCCACAGCGCCTGACCCCGTCTGAATGTGACCAAAGTCAGCGACTCAGAAAAGGGGAGTAACGATTAACAACAATCAATCGATTAACCGATTAGTCGGTTGACAAGAAATGAGCTGGCTGTTCTGTTTTTCTGCATCTGACCCAGTAACTCGAGTGTTTCTGTTGACCAGACATGATGGAACACATTAAACAATAAAGAAAACCCAGCTGGATTCACGGACTATCCTGCGACTATCGTCAATAATTAACATTTACTTCATAGTGATAAGTAATAAAAGTTATATATAGTTATATATATCCAATTTTCTTGTGTTATGATGGTCAAAATGAGTTAGCCTTCAGTGGCTAACTCCTGTGGCTCGAATTCAACATTCCTGGCAGCAGCTTCACAATGAAAGTCTTCCTTCCACCCGGTGTCTTGTTGCTGGATTCACCCTTATTTTGTGTGCTTCGCTAATGAAACCGGCCCAAATACGGGTGCGGTGAACTTAAGCCACAAACATGAAGACACAGCAAATTATATCGTTACTCAAAACATGTTGCCAAAACATATACCCCCATTTTTATTGATGTTAAACATGCAGGCAAGAAAAAACTCATTAAGAACTCATGGACGCGTGGATCCAGATATCCATGTGACTTTTAAAATATTTATTAACCCCAGTGTGCTGTAAAAGCTGACTCAAATAGTTGAGTATTATATGAGTGTGTGTGTGTGTGTGTGCAGTGGATCGACACAGCCAGACAGCATTACGTCACCTCCATGATTGACAGACCCCGGGGACCAATGGGGCGAGACGGTAACAGCATGTCTCATCTGAGTCAACTTTCAATTTAGGTCTGCTCGAGTTTATAGCTGCATGTTAAAGTGTTTTATTGCCCATCTGGACTCACCAAACCTCTAATCTCGTAGACAGAAAAAAAATATACTTCCCTACATTTTATTGCTCAGTGTGTACAGAAAATAAAACAAACTTTTGCAAAAGAAGATGTGACGCAAAGAAACAGAACGACTGATCGGGAGGCGGTTCAGGATGGGATGAAACCTGCGAGCTTTGAGACACTAAACAAGTTTTCTAACTCATTCCAGCTGTTTGAAACTAAAAGTTTTGTCATGTCATGCATCAATTCAACCAAAGTTGTTCAGTTTTCAGTACTTTGAACCTGAAGAACAAAAATCCTGCAGTTTGTAATGACAGCATAGCAACAGAAATGACCCATAACCCTTCTTTATTCAGCATAAATTCAGATTAAATTGAATAATTTAAACACAATGGTCCCTTCAGTCAAACTTAAATAAGATTATAAAGTCAAAATTAGACTGAATCCTATTACATTTGTTTTAATAGCAGCCCATCCACCCCTTAAATAAGACACAACAGTGTGTAGGGCCTCTGCTGCCTCCTGCTGGGCTCCAGCAGCACCGACACAAGTGGTTGCACCAGTGGACAGTGTGCAGTCATCAAAATCTGAACCGTCTGCAGCGAGATACTGGGTCATTGTTCAAGAGATTAGGGTTCAAGTTAGGGCTCTTGTATGAGCTCTGGAGATAAAGCTTGCAGAGGGCTTAAAGCTTCAGTCTGATTTCGATGTATACGCGCTCAGTGTTTACCGTGTTTGTATGCTGACAGTCGCTAATTAGTACAAGAGGTGAACGTACAAAACTTTGTGCCAGTTCCTGCACTTCAGGAGAAATCATTAAAAGTAGGCACCATGGATATCTGGACATCATGCAATGACATAACACCATCAATTAGCTGTGACGCATCTCACTAAAAAACAAGATCGTGAAATCCATTGTAGTAAAATCTGCAAGTCAGTAGGTTTCAACGTCTGGGGATTGGTTCATGAAGGTTCATACCAATCCATCCAGTAGATGGTTCTTCAGAAACCTGTAGCTGACATTACAGATCTATGTTTTATACCGTCGATGATCTGGACCCAAGGAGTGGACTGACCAAGTGTAAACTTAAAGTGGGGTATAAATCCAAGAGCAAACACCACAAGGGCGAACGAAGACGCAGCGAGTAACATAACTAATTTAAGCTATGCGGGTTACAGTGAGGATGACATGGTTTCCTGCAGTCTGTGGGGAACAAAGACTGGATTAGTATCACGTACGCCCCCACAAACATGTGGAGAGGGTCCACGTTTCTCAGAGCTAGAGCATCAGTTGTCTTGTGCACTTTTGTTCGTTCTCTGTAAAGTGAGCTTTCTCTAGGTGTTCATCCGGCACTGGTTGTTTACTGAAAATCTCCTCATACATAATTTTGAATGTAGTAAAAAAAGTCAACCAGACAGAGCTCCTCCTGTGTGTCTGAGTTATCTGTACAAGGCCTTGGCACTGCCAGCACTGAGACAATGATAGTCGAGCTGGCAGTGAGTCAGTTTACCGTCTAAAGGGGCTGAGTCACCAGCGCGGACACCCAGGTGCGGTCATTCTTTGTCTGCCTTTCCCTCTTTATTGCACCCTGTCTTTGAAGACTGAACCGGGTGAATCACTGGGTTGAGGACTTGCTCTTACTCCTGCTCGTCTGAGAGTGAGTGTCTCTATTTATCATTGTCTTTGTGGTGTTTAGACTGAAAATAAAGAAGAAGAAGAAGAAGAAGGGGCTTTGCTGTATGAGTGTGTGTGTGTGTGCTGGGGGTGGTGTTGTTTCAGGAACCGATGAGAAGATGAAACACAATCCTGGCGCCCCAGTTTGATTAATAGATCCCTGAGTTTGGAGGCTTATCAGATGCCAAAACAATTCACAGGTCTTTATGACACAACGGGTTACATCTGTGGAAATTTATCAAGGTAGCAATCATCTTATCCTCCACTGCGATGATTGCGAGACAAGTCGCTCAGCCGGTGCGTCGTGAGATGTGCTCATATTGCTGACTGGTTTTCCAAATATATTTTGGAGGAAGTCATAAGGAGTGGGTCAAGGTGTATGTAGGTGGATGTAGAAAGCACAGTAGACGTCCACCAGAGACGACGACGAAAAAGTCACACAGTAAACGCACTTTATATTAATCCGAACCTTTCCCAAACTTTAACCAAATTTCTTAAGATAATCATCACAATTGAGTAACCCGGTCCATCCTGGCGTGCGATTGCAAAACTGTGTAGGGAAAATGAATTGAATGATGTTTTCCAGAAGGTTTCGCAACTCTTGACCAATGCGTCGAAGTCCCACTGTGCCAAAACAGTGGTCTCAATGACCCTAACCCCAAACTTACACCACGCCTTGGTTCGTTGGTGACATCCAGAGATGTATAAAGTACTGGAGTAAAGGAGTGGAGTAGAAGTACAAGTGCTATATCAAAAAACTGACTTGAGTAGAAGTTGAAGTGTTCTTTAAACACCATACTTAAGTAAAAGTACTAAAGTATTCAAAATGTTTTGTACTTAAGTATTGCGAGTAGAAGTATGTAAAAAATTGCTACTCAAGTACTGAAAGTAAAAGTACAAGTACTGTTGTTTATATAATTTCAAATATTTATTAAGGCACAACTTCTAATGTTACAGTGTTACAATGTTCATGGTAGAGTTCTGTGATTTCCCATGGTCTGTGAATGCGTCTGAATAAATGCGAGAGCGAGGGGGCGGGGCAGCAGGTGAGAGAGCGCACCTGGGTGAGTCAGGTGTGTGACGTACGGCGCACGAGCGAGGTTGATGTGAGACCGGGACTGTTCAGTTGGTTTTTTGTCGTGGTTCCGGCCGACAGTCACCGAGTCCTGGAACCAAACCGTTCAGCAATAAATGCAGTTTGTTCAATATCGCCTCGTCATTCATCACGTGTCCGGCTGGACGCTACAATAGTAACGAGTAACGACTCAGCACATGAAAAATGTATCTGAGTAAAAGTATTACATTCATCAAAAATATGTAGTGCAGTAAAAGTGGAAGTTGGGGGAAAAAATAATACTCCAAAAAAAGTACAGATACTGCATTTTAGTACTTATTACAGTACTTAAGTAGTTCCACTTCGTTACTATACATCTCTGGTGACATCGCCTGATCTTTTGGACTTTTTCATCTTTGCTACGTTACTATTAAGGCCTTTTTTTGATGCAGCCATTTTGACGTTTGACGAACTTTTAACACAATTCCAAACACACTTAGTGAATTAATCATGTGACTTCCATCAAAGCCTTCGCCAGCTGAAAAGATGAAGCAGCAGTAGAAGAAGATGATCCGTCATAGTGGAATCTTTTGTTTTACCTCGTCTCATCACGTCCTCTTCTCCTGATGGCACTCGACTGGAGAATTGGAGTGTTTATCTAAATGAGGGTATGCAGTAATTTACAGTTTTTTTTGTCGATGTTTTGAACATTAAATTTTGATGGAAGTCATTCATGCACAATACCAAGATCCTGAAAAGCAAGACGGCTAAATGAAATGCACTCTCTGACATGTTGAAATGTGTCAGAGGCTGTTTTATCCGGAGTGTGTGTGTGGTCTGTCTCGTAGCGTCAAATAAACCAAACTGGAGGGAGTGCGTAACATTCTCTTTGTTTCTTTCAGTCTTATTCATCTTTGTCATCTCGTTTCTGTCCATGTGTTTGCACGCACGTGTGCACCTCGACCTCTTTGTCTGTCTTTTATCTTTTTCAGCATCCAAATGGTTTCCTTCTGTGTCCTTTCTGTTCCTGCATATCTTACTGTTTTTATTGCTCTCTTCATCTTTCGTCTCCATCCTCATCCAAATCCCTCACGCTGTAATTTTCTTTCCACTCATCCTCCTGCCCCTCTCCTTCTTTTTCAATTTATTTCAATTCGACATGCGTTATTAGCGAGCGAGACAAATGCAGAATTGCCAAAACAAATAGTTTTTTTTTCTTTTACATCTCCCTTTCTCTCTGTGTCTATGTCTCTCGGCCCAGGTGTGTGGTAGTCTGTGTCTAATGCCTGTATTCGGGGTAATAGCCGTCAGAGTCTTAGGCGGTGGCCAATCCCGTTGCAGGTGGGATTAAACAGGGATTAAGCATGTTTCTCCGTGAAAGCAGACAGACAGACTAGCACTAATCTGACTTTAGCCCTGTGCTGAAAAAATGGCTGGCTTGAGCAATCCCACTCTTCCGCGACTGCATTTTGTGCACGGTGCTTGTGTGTGTTCGTGGGTGTGTGTATGTATGCGTTCTTGGTCTTTACGGGAACAAAATGTCCTTTGAAGTGCAGAAAGGTGAGGGACGAAAACACAATCGTTACAAAGGTCTTGACATGTACAAGGGGTTAGTTTAGCATACAGGTTTAGGGTTAAGACTGCAGGTATGATCAGTACGGTGGCCCTGAAGTGCAAAACACAACAGCAAATCGAAAAACACAATAGCAAATTCAAAACGGAAAGGGTAGGTACCCTCGGGCGACATGAATCGTACGCACGTACGTTGTCACTAACAGTACACATATTTTGAAAACATGTAAGCCATGTCTTTCCGGGTCAAAGGACCACCAGTCCAATCAGCGACGATTCATGTCGCCCGAGGGTACCAAACTTTTCCGTTTTGAATTTGCTAATGTGTTATATGATTTGCTGTTGTGTTATTCGATTTGCTGTTGTGTTAGTTGATTTGCTGTTGTGTTAGTTGATTTGCTGTTGTGTTATTCGATTTGCTGTTGTGTTATTCGATTTGCTGTTGTGTTATTGATTTGCTGTGTTATTCGATTTGCTGTTGTGTTATTCGATTTGCTGTTGTGTTATTCGATTTGTTTTTGTGTTGTGTAGATTGCTGTTGTGTTATTCGATTTGCTGTTGTGTTATTCGATTTGCTGTTGTGTTATTCGATTTGCTGTTGTGTTATTCGATTTGCTGTTGTGTTATTCGATTTGCTGTTGTGTTATTCGATTTGCTGTTGTGTTATTCGATTTGCTGTTGTGTTAGTTGATTTGCTGTTGTGTTAGTTGATTTGCTGTTGTGTTATTCGATTTGCTGTTGTGTTAGTTGATTTGCTGTTGTGTTATTCAATTTTCTGTTGTGTTAGTTGATTTGCTGTTGTGTTATTCGATTTGCTATTGTGTTTTTGAATTTGCTGTTGTGTTTTGCACTTCAGGGCCACCGTAGATCAGGGTTCAGGTAAGGGTAAGACCAAAGAAAAAGTTGACTTATTGTGATTGATTAAACATCCCAAACCCAAAAAGTTTCAGCTCCCTTCGAGATGATTTCACAGCGAACTGAACTGAACTACTCAGCACATTCACAGCTTCCTGACTGGTTTTGTTGCCCTGTTGCAAAAAATGCTCTAAAGTGACACAATAGTGGCTCCCATTTGCAGTCTGTTGCACTTCAGACGATGAGAAGATACTAAGAAGCCCGTCTTTCATAACTGCTTATCCTTATCTGGGTTGCAGTATTCTGGAGCCGGTCCCAGTTGCCAGTTCATCACCGGGCCAACACATAGAGACAAACCTGCATTCACACTCGCGTTCACACCCATGGGCAATTTAGATTTAACCAATTAACCTGCATGACAGCAACAAATGTCTTTATAGTTCATCTCTAATAATGACTAGGCAGGAAGTGACACAATGTTGATGTGCAACACCAAACCCAGCAGGTTGGGTGGATGTTTGGGCGTACAAAGTACGATCAGGTCTGGTGAGTAACCTTGTTGTGATTTGCATTGTGTTTCCTACCGACACTCGAAGTCTACATGGTGATTCAACATGGCATTGGTCATGCAAGATGACCCGCAACATGAACCCTTTCGTTTTGTAACAAGAACTCTCTGACAAATCTGAAGTCAGATCAGATATTGCTCATATGGGTTGTTTCGGGAGACAATGACAAACGGATACTTTCCTAATGTTTAGTTTGTCAGACTTGTTACACCGTGTCCACACAGGAAGCGTTTAACATTTCAGTTGCACACTTCGATTCTCATATAACCCAGTGACCCAAAACTTCAACCCAAAAAGTCTATTTTTCTTATGATTTTACTCTATTAACTACAGGGTTACTATTCTGCGTAGACACTGTTAGTACTGAAGTTGAACCCCCCGAGACAGACGTGGTACCATGGTAGCTCACACAGTTTTTAGAAAGAAAGAAAGAAATGCATCAGTACACCACAGATCAGGTCTAAATGATGGTTTCCTAAAATGATGTATTACATCTTGAATGTAATCAATGACAGCGCCGATTAAACTTACACAAAAGCAATATCAAATAAGAGGGAGTGCCGTTACACTGAATATAAGCACGACTATGATTGGGTCATAGAAGACTACAAGAAGCTGCTTTGTATTCTGTATGAAACCAGTGAAATAAGAGTATGTTGACAGCCACTTTAGTGGAAATATTAGTCTGATACAAAAAAATACTGTCACAAAAACAACAGACGTTGAATTGGAGAAAACCTTATTTTATTTTATTGAGAAATCTTCATTTTTAAAGAAAAAGAAGATATACTTTATTAATCACTTATTATTATTATTTCACTCTTTTTTATTTTTTGCTCAAGGGCACCCCAGCAGTGCTCTGGAGGTGAACTGGCACCTCTCCAGCTACCAGTCCACCTTCCATATTTTTGGTCCATGCGGGACTTGAACCGGCCACCCTCCGGTTCCTGAGCTACTGCCGCCCAAGAGAGGGGTGCAGTAGTGCAGCTAATCAAAGAAGGCCAGAAGCGAGTTCTTGAGTTGTTGATGCGACAAAATCCAAAATGTTAAGTTTGTACAGAAATAAAGTTCATGTTTATGGATTACATCAATGCCGAATAACAAAAGGAGACTGTCGACCGTACGTACGTAACATTAATGTAACGTTAACGTAACATCATTAGAACACCTGGAATGCGGAGTGATACATGCAGAAGTCCCTGTGCTGTTATTCTCGATATCAGCACTTGTGCAATGTCCGGTGTCCAAATAACTTAGTCGTAACTTACAGTTGTATAATTATATTTACTAAAAAAGACAATTTGAATCTGGATTATTTTCATCTAGCATTATGTTTTTTTTCTGGCTCCATACTGGGTCAAAAATACGACAGTATTTGACCTTTTTCACCACGTTACACATCACGTATACTGACACGTCCATCCGATGTGCTGCTGCCGTCCTCAGACCTCGCCGTCCTTTGCAACTGCTGCCGGCCACTGTTTATTCACCGGGCTGAGTAATGTCAGCAAGCCGACGGGCAAACAAACAGGTTTTAAACAAACCCCCAGTTTAGCCCAGTGTATTTGGAAGAGAGCACAAAAGGCGAATTATCATTTTGTAGCCCAAACTGTCTGGATTAAAAACATCTATCTTTGGTTATAACTTGCACACAGCTCGGTTTGCACCGTGCAAACGGGTCTCGCTGACACGTTCACTTTAAGTTTAGACTATCAGGTTTTTTATCATCCCGATGACGGCGTGCTTCGGCGGTGGGGCTTTGTCGCAGCAGTTAAACTTTCTGATAGAAGCTTGACATTCGACTAAAACCTGTGCTTCAGGATATTATAACCAGGTTTTACGCTGGCTGCGTGCACACACTCTGTCACCCTCTCTCTACTGCAGCAGCTGTGTGAGGTAATGTCTGTCTGTGTCTGTGTCTGTGCAACACCCTGCAAGAATAACAAATCCACCTCCCTCTCTCTCTCATCCTTTTTCTATCTCATTATCTCACCCTCTGCCTGTCTTTCTGTCTGCCCCCCACCTTTACCTCCCTCTCTCTCTCCGTCTTTTCCTCGCTCAGCCATCCCCTACTCCCCCGCTTCTGTTTGAGGCTAGACGCAGTAGACTATTAAAAATGTCCTCTGTCGAGAAGAGATTGTGTTGTAAACAAAGAGAAAGAGAGGATGAGGGAAACAGTAAGGTATGAGGGAGGAAAAAGACAAATAAAAAGAAAGAACAAACAAACAAGAAACCAGAGGAAAGACAGCGACTTTCATATGTCATTCATTTTGTAGGTAAATGTAGAACATCGATCACCTGAAGCTTCGAACATGGCAGCATGTACGAGAACGTGCACGTGTGTCAGGTCCAGGTTCGGGTCAAGTCCAATGAGTAGCCGTGTCTGGACAGTAACTTTAGATTTGTGAACGTGCACATGTGCACACTCTGCAGTGGCACCACTTCAAAATATCTAAAGTGCGTCTGCAGTTATACAAGAAGAAATTTGTTGTTTTAAGGAACAACAAGTTGTGTGAAAAATCTGGTAATGCAGGACTTAGACCCAGGTAACTGATGCTGACTTTGGTTTCACGTTTGGTTTCCAGCATAAAAACCCTGAAAGCAAATTCAGGGTTACCGTGTAGACATGAGTCCAAAAAACAAAACTGTACCCATGCTGCTGTTAGCTCAATCTGTTAGCTGCTGTTAGCTCAGTAAGTTAGCTGCTGTTAGCTCACGTTAGCTCAGTCTATTAGCTGCTGTTAGCTGCTGTTAGCTCAGTCTGTTAGCTGCTGTTAGCTCAGTCTGTTAGCTGCTGTTAGCTCATGTTAGCTCAGTCTGTTAGCTACTGTTAGCTCATGTTAGCTCAGTCTGTTAGCTGCTGTTAACTGATGTTAGCTCAGTCCGTTAGCTGCTGTTAACTGATGTTAGCTCAGTCTGTTAGCTCAGTCTGTTAGCTCAGTCTGTTAGCTGCTGTTAGCTCAGTTTGTTAGCTGCTGTTAGCTCAGTTTGTTAGCTGCTGTTAGCTCAGTCTGTTAGCTGCTGTTAGCTCAGTCTGTTAGCTGCTGTTAGCTCATGTTAGCTCAGTCTGTTAGCTGCTGTTAGCTCAGTCTGTTAGCTGCTGTTAGCTCAGTCTGTTAGCTGCTGTTAGCTCATGTTAACTCAGTCTGTTAGCTGCTGTTAACTGATGTTAGCTCAGTCTGTTAGCTGCTGTTAGCTCAGTCTGTTAGCTGCTGTTAGCTCAGTCTGTTAGCTGCTGTTAGCTCATGTTAACTCAGTCTGTTAGCTGCTGTTAGCTTAGTCTGTTAGCTGCTGTTAACTGATGTTAGCTCAGTCTGTTAGCTGCTGTTAGCTCGGTCTGTTAGCTGCTGTTAGCTGCTGTTAGCTCATGTCAGCTCAGTCTGTTAGCTGCTGTTAGCTCAGTCTGTTAGCTGCTGTTAGCTCATATTAGCTCAGTCTGTTAGCTGCTGTTAGCTCATGTTAGGTCAGAGCACCGGAGGAGTGTTAGTGTTTGTACCACAGACGTTTTGGACCACCGTGAAAAAGAAGAAGGAGGACTCTATGGACATAATGGCAGACGAAAAAAGAGTGAAGAGGACGCTGACCTCCTCCTCCGGCTGCTCCGCCTCAACTCTCTGTGATTTAAAGAGTTTATGATGGACAGTGAAGTAAACTGCTGACAGCTGTAGCTGCTGTTAGCTCAGTTCGTCAGCTTGGCAGTCTTTGTACCAACAGGCGTTATGGACTACAAGGAAGAAGAAGATGAGGTAACCTGGCTCAGCAGCTTCTATGGAGATAATGGCAGAGGAGAAGAGAGTGAAGAGGACGCTGACGGTCTCATAACCTGGGACGTCAGATTTGGTTATTTTTCTTAGTGCTGTAAACATTGTAGACATTTTAACATGGAGGTTGAAACGTGCTCGCTCGAGGTATCACAGTTGCCGGCTTCATTTCCCAGCCGCAGAGTCGCCTGAAACTCACGATCAGCAGCAGGAGTCGGTCTTTGGGTTTCTGGGGGCAACATTGACAATAAACTGCTTTGTGTTCATCATGTCTGTGAACTGTCACTGTGCACGCTGGGTTTTTTTATTACCTATAAGAGAAAATCACTTTGTCGCTCTCTTTTAAAAGTTAAAACGCCACATATCCGACTGTTTGAGCTTTGTGTTTGAGTCTCGGGACAATATTGCAAATTAATTCGGTGTAAGAAATCACAGCAAGGGATGCATTCAAGTGTGTGTGTAGGTGTGTGTGTGTGTGTGTGTGTGTGTGTGTTTCTCTGTGTGTGTGTGTTTCTGTGGGTAAAGTAATTTTTATCTGCAAAGATTTTAAGATTTTTTTTCCTTAAGACAAAAAAAAGCAGAGCAAGGCGAGAGAAAGCTGGCGAGACGAATTAAAATGATGAAAAGAAGTAGTCGGGCTACACACACACACACACACACACACACACACACACACACACACACACACTATGTATTTCAATCCAGAAAATTAAAAACAGCAGGCATCGGGTAAAATACACACACACACACACACACACACACACACACACACACACACACACCACACACACACACACACACAGACACACACACACACACAGTCTGGCAGGTTATTTTCACTTCAGTGCAGGACTAATTTTAGTGTGTGTGTGTCGGAGTGTGTGTGTGTTGGATTTAATGATGTCATTGTATGATTACACTAATCCGATTACAGTGTAACAGGTCTGATGTCTCTCAATTTCTTATCTGTCTGTCTCTGTCTGTCTCTGTCTCTCTCTCTGTCTGTCTGTCTGTCCGTCCGTGTTCGGGTTATGCTTGAAGAGAACTAGGTCGCATGACGTGTCGTCCGACCACATCGGAAGGCAAAAGTGTTTATTGCTGTTTCCAGACAGCCGCACATGCAGGCAGGAGTGAAAAGCCTGTTATCATAGACAGACGACAGACGCCATAATTGTTTAAATATGGTGTTAAAGACGTTTTCAGACGGTCTCTCCTGGAAGACATTCGCGCCGTTGTTTCTCGTTTGTACACACAAAACGCGACACGAGTAGCTGTTGATAGAACCCAGCGTACGTGTTTCACCTCTGCACACCTGTCAGTGTTGCATTGACGGTTTTTTGGGAAGTTAGCTCCAAGAATTGTGACATCACAAAGGTGTGTGGGGCACTTATTTCACAGCATGCTGATCTCTTTACTGTCAATCTTTCTTGTCGGCAGGTCTCTGTCTGTCTTCACTGAAATGTAAAGAGCTGACTGCCTGGTGGTGTCCAGTTGAAGAGTAATAAATCTTTGAGTTTGACGGTTTATTAGACGCCAACACGCTGCACAGCAAAGTCACTCCCTCGTTCATTCATTCATGGCTCAGTAAATACTCACACAGTTTACTCTGTAGCGCTGGTTCTCAAGCTATGGTAAGTTTACCACTTGTGGGCCGTGACCTCCCTGTAGGAGTCCATAAATCCATTAAAAACATATAATCTGCAACATTTTGAATGAAGCTATACTATATATGAAATATATGGAAGAATATTGCTGCCACACTAGAAAAATAATGTCACGTTAAAACCAGTGACAGCATAAAGAATAAAGACAGAGCTCTGAATTACGCCTAAACCTGTCCATCAAAGCGGAAACATGTAGGGAGCACGGAGGAAAGGAAGGAAGCAAGGGAGGAAGGATGTGAGCGAAGGAGGTTCGGTAAAAGAGACGTTTCTTTGAGTGTTTTATGTCGTAGAAACACGGAATCATCCTGCTGGTTTATGTTTTATTTATTTCATCTTTGTTACTGAGAAATCTGGTGTCAGATCAGTTCACTACAATACCCATGAGCCTCTGCTGCCAACGCCAAGGAGAAGGAAATCCAAAACGTTTTGTTGTTGTAGCTGTGAACCGAGACCAAAACTGTTTTTGTACCAGGCTGTAAACATGTTTATTTCTGTCTAAAAAAATGTTTCCTGTCCTCTTCATCCTGCTGCTAACTGTAGCTGCCGTTAGCTCTTTAACCCGGTTAGCTGTGCTGCAGAGTT